>VXAA01006069.1:3194-25694 GCA_013399115.1 Anseranas semipalmata
CCAGCCGGAGCGCAGGGCCAGCAGAGCGCCCATCACATCAAAACTCCGTTTCCATATTCATATGCCCTATTTTTCTCGAGCCGTCTCTATTAATGGAAGCGCACCAACGCCGGTCCTCAGAATTAGAGGATTTCAAAGGAACCCAAACGAGGCGCTTTGCGCCGCCAGCGCCGGGTNGCCCGGGGCTGCAGCCCCTGCCGGCGGCGGGGCGGCCGCGGCCCCCTCCCTGCCTCCTTCCCTCCAGCCAGGGCACGCGTTGTCCGCCTCGCGGAAGTTGTCCGAGGCTGCCGTGTTCCTTGTCTCTGGGAGCCCACGTAGGGCGCTTTAATTGCCACATTTTCAAACCGAGGTAATGGTGGGGATGTCTTAGTAATTACCTTAATGAGATAACACCTTTCCTTCCCTCAACCTACTCATTATCACGCTTCTTGTTCAAATTCCAACTACAAAGAGCTATACTTATTTAAAAAAAAAAAAAGGCTGGTGGGGGGAGAAGTCTGAAATTTGTTTGAGGCCTCGTCCCTTAAAACAAACACCTTACACGGATCCCTAGCATGCAAAGAGAAAACTACACCCCGTTCCAGGAAAGGTTGGCTAGAAGTAAGCTAAACATCTGGGGTACCCCTTAATTATTCTTGGTTGGCTTCTTTAGCTTGACCTGTAGGGATGCGAGGGTGTCAAAGTGATGAATTTTAAGATGTTGGGCTGTGAAGACGTGCAGCTGCAAGACTGATGGATTTAGGAAGGGAATGGTAACAAGGTTAGCTGCATGTGAAGTGTGAATTGAGATTTTTGCAAAGAGACTGTGATTGCAGATGGGCATAATGTTGTACCCTTGCATGAAATCTTGCTATTATTGTATAATGGTCAGACAGAGTGTGAAATGACTTATTACTTTACTTGTATACTTTAATGAAGTTGGGTAGGGGAGGAGAACTACCAGGAAATCGATAGTGGGGGTGCACAGAAACTATATGACAGGTGCTGATACATTNCTGTTATTTCAGAACACAAACAAAAATACAACCAGTGGATGTAGACGGTGAAGAAGATGTGCTGAATAAGAGTGATGTTTTCTTTGCCATGCTCACTTTCTGCAGTATACATGAGGTGGGCGTCGTGTGGCAGTGCAGCACATATGTGTTCTATGTAAAATATTAGATATCTAGATCCAGGCTGTGTGCACATGCTTTCTGGACAGGTCTTGAGCTATTCAACATGTATCTCTCTTCTAGACCTTGATGCCAGCATCCCATAATTTGTATACTGTTATGACCCCATGTAAATTAAAGCAGGCTTCTTTCTAGCTTGATATCCCTTCCTTTAGTACATTCTGAGTGTAGTTGTCCACATGGGCGCTATCATTCTGGGAACATGTAGCAAAACATCTGTGCCTACTCTTTCGCACAGCGGTGTGTGGGTACCTCCGGGCACCTGGGATGGGTGGGCCACTTAGCAGACATCTTGTCACTTGTTTCACACGTGGTCAGGGTAAAACAGCTATTATCAGAATTTATGATTCAGTCATGCAACTGCATTGGTCTTTATGAATATGCAGTGAGGAAAAGGAAATGGAGCTGCTCCCTCAGGATGCTGTCCTAAAAAAGAGGATTCCCCGGCTGACTAACCTGAGGATGTCACTGCTGAGAATTCTTTGACAAATCCTTTCTCTGCACCTGGGCTTACTGAGTTGTCTCTCTCACAGAGCAGTTTCATCTCTCCATCTGAATACATGCAGCAGAAGTGTGGCTTCTCAAATGCCTTCCTCTCCAGAAGGATACAGCCTATAGCTTGGGGGGCTCTCTGAGATGGTGCCTCTTCTCCAGGGCCTTTCCTGGACCTTTTCCCAAGAGCTGTGCAACCCTTTCCCGAGAGCCTGTCTGTGAGATTTTGCCCTGTATTTTCTGTGGAGGCTGGCACTGTTACATTTTAATCGGAGGTCAGGAAGAACAAGTAATGTGAAGCAAGCTAGGGAATAATTACCTGCTTGGTCTGCGTTAGCATATAGGGTAATAATGATGTCAGGATTGTGTGAAACAGGGAACACATCTGAGGCCTAATCTTTGTCCTTACCATAGTCCTTCAGATTTCCTTTTGGTATCTGTGCCCCAATGTTTGAACAAGCACAGCGTTCTGAAATTGAGCCCTGTTTACATTTCTTAACATCCTGTCATAGGATCCTCTCTCTTCTCTCCTCTGGTAGATGAGAAGGTCTCTGTGATGTGCATGGGTTTGCTTAAGGTGGAAAGAATACTGCCCCAATGCAATGCTGCCCATGTGGGTGACATAAAAATGCACCGAGAGGCACAAGAGGTTCCTCATGACACAGAGGACATGGAGTTGCTAGCTCCCTGATACACTTGTAGCATGACAGACTGGCAGGCATGTTGTAGCTTTTAATACTTTTATTTTCACTGTGTTAAGGTGAAACAAGAATTCCTGAAAGTTTTCAGGGCTGCCCTGTAAAAGTGGTGTATCAGTGCCTGAGTACGTGGAAAGGTCTGGAAAGGCAGACCCACTGCTAACCCAGCACTGCCAACAGAACGCGCGGCTTCCCTTGGAGTGCTGCTCTAAAGCAGGACAGGGTAATCTGCAAAAAGAAAGCTGTGAAAACAGCCTATCTGGGGGACTTGCCGCTGATAAATTGTCTGGACACTGTGGGTTCAAGTACTACCACTGTCCCTACATTAAAACAATGCAGGTTTTTTGCTTCATCTTTTGAAGCTGTGAAATAAGGCTGGATTAATATTTCTTCAGAAGCATAGAGGGGTCTGTGGAAAAACACAGCAAAGCATGTCTGCAGCAGATCCCCAGCATAGGCACTGGCAGTACCAACCCATATTGCCTCACATTAACTTAATAGATCAGTGAGGTTTGCAGCCTAAAATGGGGTGCAAGGTGAGAATACCGGCAACTTGTTATATATTTTACTCTCTAATAGCCTTCTATTTTTCCCCTCCCCTCACTCCGCTCTGCCCAGTGCCTGGCAGCGAGCCCTCGGGGGCCGCTGACCTTTCCCGTTGGCTGGAGGAGGGCATGGGCAGCCTTCCTCCCGCAGCCCTGGCGCGCTGGTGCGTGCGTGGAGCGATGCAGCGTGACGTGTGCGCAGCAGCGCTGTGCCTCTTCCATGGAGACTAAGCTCATTACGGTACAGTATTCTAAAACATGCTTAACCTCTCCAGGCTTGGGTGTTGTATCCCAAATCTGCTGCAGAGCATGGACACCCCAATTAGCACTTACAATGTACTGTTGACATTTCTCTGGGCCAGCCCAACAGGAATAATTAGATGTGATATCTAACACAAAGTCATTTTTTTTCCCAGCAGAGGGTACACTGAAAAATGAAAGCAATGTCTACTGCAACAGTTCTTGGCCAGATTCGGCTCTTGCATTGATCGTGGTGGCTGTGGTGTAGCTCAGCTGGCTTCCCTGGGCCCAACTGCAGCAGAGTCCGACCACGTGGGATTAGTTCTGGAGATAAAGCTGTGGGACAGGTTGTACCAGAAAGCTGTCTTGCACTGTGCAGACCCGGGAAAGCTGCTGTACGGCCCTCTGCGTGAACCTTTCTGTTAGGAGATGCAGTGTGCATGGAAACACCGGCTTAGCATAACATCTTCTCTAATTTGAGGTGTTGGCTGGCGGCTGGAGAAACCGGTCTTGCTGTAGATTTGAGTCCCTCTCCTGTCACGCACCAGCGTGCAGAGAGCCACGCGGGTTGGGTAAGGAATCGGGCAAAGCTGTAGTTTCTGAACATCTTTCTCAGCAGTGGTGCACATAGCAGCAGTAGTATTGTGTCATTGTATCATAAAACACATGCCAGCCAGCCAAAAAGCCTATGGAAAAATCCACGTGACAGTAAATAGGAAAAAGTGATCTGCTGCAATGCAGCAGGAAGGTGGCTGTCCTGTGACACTGCTAATAACAACATCAGATTTGAAAATGTAAGTGTATTTAGTGAGTATTTCTACTTAGAAAGCGGTGGTGTGTTTGGCTTTGGTACCATTTCTTGCCTACTTTAATGCATTGCAAACTGGAACTTGGAAAGAACTTGGCAGAGTGAGGAGGATAAGAAAATGATTATTTTTCATGTAATAGAGATCACATAGAGATTTCCTTTGTAGTTCACAACATTTCCATTCCAGGATGCTCAGAGAATTAAAGCATACAAATAGAGAAAATCTGCAAAGTGTTGTCAGGTATTATTTATGTATTATTATTTTTGTTGGAAGAGACATGTAAATATAAAGAATTAGAAAAAGGAGCTACTAAAATAAATTATAATGGAACCCACAATAAATCTAACATGAGAATAAAAGTATAATGAGAACACATTTTCTTCAGCATAAATACAAATCCTGTCTGCATGCTAAAGCCCTATTAATTGGATACTTACTACAGGAATAAATCTTTAAATGTGTAAAAAAAATCTTTCTGCTCTGTGATGAAATATAAATATCACCAGATTTATTAAAGAAAAAATTCTGCTAAACGACTACTTCTCTTACATACTAATTTATGCTTATGCTACATCTGAAAGAACTCATCCTGACGTGAATATCAGCCAAACGAAGGAAGCTGTAAAAGAAAAAGGTTTAATGTGGATCATGAGAAGTCTCTTCTATCAGGCACGGCAGGTTTCAATGAAGTTTTATATTATGAAATAGAGGAAAGGTGATAGTCTCTTAAGAGACATAATACTTATCCCATGAGTGATATAATAGTTCATAATTCACCAGAGAACAAGGCTCAAGTGAGTCATATATATTTTATGGCACAATTGGGATTAATACTGTACTTCAGGGAGGCATGCATAACCTATTCTATTTATATGGAGAGATGGTTTAAAATTCACCCTCTTCTCACACCCTTTTCTCCTACCCTTTGGCATCAACTTACAAGAGAGGGACTTGGAAAAAATGAGCAGGGACATCAGGTGAAAAACAGACATGGGATCAATGTACTGCTGCAGAATCGTTTGTCAGGAGCTGTACTGGTGCTGCTACGGCAATCGGAAATGTTGATTTTTCTAATGATGGCTGCCCACAGCCCCAGAAAAAGAGGTCAATCCTGGGTGGATGTGCTGCAGGTTTCTTTTTTCTTTCTTTCTTTTTTTTTTTGGCTGAGCTTGTTTTTTGGTGGGAAAGCAGGAATTGCTGACTTTAGCCTCCGTTTGCAGCCACCATGGTGGAATTCAGTGGCACCTGGTTCCTGCTGTGCTGCTGCTGTCCTTAGCGGGTCTGTTAGGAGGCTGAGGGGAGGCTGACGAGCCTCCCTCTGTGCCAGCCTCCCTGATGCAGGGTGTGACAGCACCTGGTGGCCCAGGCTCACACAGGGGAGATGAGAAATATGAGAAGTGGGATGGGCAGGTGAGCGCCTTGCTCTCGCCACTCATAAGATGTGAGACTTTGGGTTGTTGCTCCTTTTCTGTAACACTCCATGAATGGCATGTTTAGAGATGGTAGATATGGCGTTTGAGTCTTGTTCTGGGGAAATATATTTTGCTCCTATGAAAGTTTGTTGTATTCTTTTGGAGGATTTTCTGAAATGCGGCCTAAAGCAGAAATTTAATACACAAACTTATTCTCTTCCTAAGGAAAGCTGTTTCCTGAATTGTGTCTGAAGAGCAGAGCACCTCAATTCACCTCTCCAGCAAAGTCACCAGGAAAACTGAAAGTTTTTCGCATTTTTGTCCATCAGCTGGGCAGCTGGCACCCACCCACACATCACAGGGATCAGTGGCCAAATCTACTGGGTTTTGGTCAGGGCTCAAAGGGCCTCTTGTCGGTCTCAGTTTAGCATAGAATAACAGACTCCATGACATAAGTATTGGTATCTTTCTGGCATCTCTTTCTTTGCTAGCTTTCCTGACAAAGTGCAACAAGTTTGGGAGCTTTTTAGAACTAGCCTGGAGGGACTTAATCACTAGGGTTTGAGTCTGGTGAAAAGCTCACAGCACTCTTAAAAGGAATTAAAAAAAAATTCCTTTCTTATCTTGCACACAAACAATGCTAAACAGTGTTTGGAAGGGCTATCTTTGAGCTGCTGGTATTGAGGAGACATCTTTTGTCATAAACAACTGCTATATGTATGATAATGATACACTTAAATGATACATAACCACCATTTTCAGAGCACTCTTAGCAGAAAGCATTTTATACCACACAGTTGTTTTATTGTGCGCGTTACTTGTGATTGTTACAAACCCTTGCCAATGAATGACAAATTTACATACACATCATGTCAGCCGGCAATATTTTGCAGTCTTAATTGCTTTAGCTTCAGGCATTCTGTGTCAAAATGGAGTGTTTTACGTCCTGCAAGTTGCTCTGTTTCTTTGCAACAGTTAAATTATTCTGTAATTTGCCTGTTTTCCTTCTAATGCATTGTCCATTAAGTCATTTAATAATTTATGTTATAAAATGCATGATGCAACCTTAAATAGCGTTTAAAACTACCTTGAGGTGTTCCTGTTGTTCTGTCATAAAGGACAAAAATCTTAAAATGCATTTGTTTAAAACATTTTTCCAATAGCTTTGTGCCTGCCGTAAGGATAGCTCTGCCTGTGCGGATCCGGCCAAGTTTGGCTGGAACGGGGGGCACGGAGCACGTGGCTGGAGCCAGCGCCGGAGCCGTTCTGCAAACGCTCGCTCACGCTGCCGTGCACGGCCTGCGACTGCCGGAGCAGCCCCCTGACAGCAGCGTGCAAGCAAAGGCCGCGGGGCAGCTTCTCGTGCCTTTCGTGTTCACCGTGAGCTCTCAGTGAGCAGAGGGGCGAGCGGGGGCTGTCGTTAACCTGGGGCTTGCAACGCACCCCTCTGCTCCTGCCTTGCTGGGTGTTCACTGCGCAGCCTAGGAGGGCTTTATGCTGGAATTAAAAATAGCGTCCAAATCACGTGGCCACCAAAACTAATACGAATGAAGTGTGTTCTGCTGGAAGAAAGTCTGGTCAGGAGGCGGCTGTGCCGCCTGGGGCCTCAAGGGCTACCAGTATCATTTTGGTTAGTTCCTCCCCAAAAAGTCCGAGGATGGATGGTGCTGAGCAGCTGCCATGTTTCATCTGGTGCATTGGGGATGGAGGAGTGGAAGCGATTTCCAATGTCCTTTGAGAGGAGAGCCAAAGTATAAACAGAAGGGAACATATTCTTTCTCTTTTAAAAAGTCAGTGTGCAGTGCCTGAGTTGAGTATCAAAGAAATCAAGCTGCAGAACTGGTTTACAATTTGTTGCTAGCTAAGATGCTGGTTGGATGAGTTCTTCCCTAAGCCAGATCCTTGGCCTTGCTAAGTCCTCACCAATCTGATGTATCGCCGCTTGCAGACTGAGGGCAGTTTAACTGGACGGAATGTCGTTGCAGAGAAGGCGAGGCTTCCCAAGCACAGTGAGCATGCAGAAGTGCTGTGCTGCTGCCTCCCAGCTGCTGTCCCAGCCCTGAGGGTCTCTGAGCCCCCCGAGCATCTACGTCAGAAAATGGAGGCATCACCATGTTCCTCCCCTGAGGGGAGCTCTCCAGGACTTAGCATATTTGCACGTGCAAGGAAGAGTGCAGGTTTACCTCCTCTTCTCAGGTGGAGGAACCATTGTGGTCGCTAGCAGGGTGCTTCTGTTTCTTTCTGTCCCAGGATTCTTCCCTCCTGATAAATCAGCGTTTGGGTATGGCATGCCATTTGCCACCAATAACTGTGAAGCGAGCAGGTGGAAGTCTCTGGCAGCGCTTTGGGACGGGTCCTCGCCTGGCCCGCATGGCCTCGTGGGTCTCCAGCGAGGACGGCTGCCCTGGTGCGTGCTCACCCGTGGCAGGGGGTAGCTGTTGTTTTGAACACCTGTTCAAAAGCCAAAACAGCTATCAGGAGGTGAAAAAGCAGGGCCACTGCCTTTACTGAGCTCCTGCACAACTTTGTCGTGTGCTCCTCTGCTTCAAAGTCTGTTATCTTGTTGGGAAGCAGATTGACCCCATGTGAGAAATTATGAGTACTGATTGCCAGAAATGATCAGCAAGTAAAGAAACAAGGTGTTTGCAGTATTCAGGGCTGATTTTTCTTGATTGATTTACAAAGGGTGGAAAGGCCAATGCAGGCAGAAGCACAGACCTGCTTCGTGGCAAGCATTTGAGATGCCTGGTTTGTCTTCACATGTTGGATGGGTGATGGATGGAAGTGACACCTTCACCTGGCACTTGTGGGTTCCTTCTAGAGGCTTTTTACTTGTAATGTTGCAGCTAGAGATTGTTTCACATTGGCTTTGTCTGGTTGCTGTGATCTGTGATGTTAATGGGGTGTCTCTCAAGCAATGCTTGCAAGTGGCTGACCCATGCTCTGGTCCCTTTCTTCAGACCATGCCTCTTCTGAGGGTTTTCATCTTCATGACCTGGCAGGTGTCTCTGCTTCTGCCTGCTCCATTTCTGTGAGAGCTGGACCTGTTTTGATGGCTGGTTCAACTTACAAGCTACGGAGCAGTGCTAGGTACAGACCTGGCATTACAACTCCTAACGAGAACTGCCTGGCCAGGCGCCGCTTCTGAGGCAGCATTTGGCACAATTAGGGCTGTGCTCCTCGTTTGCTAAGAGAGCAGAAGACTAGTTTTGCTGGTTCTCCAGTGAGGCTCTCAATTCCTGTTTTCACATTGAGGTTTGTGTCTTTCCCACCCCTGAAGTCCCCAATTTGGCTTGAATACATTTTGAATTATAACAAATATCCTGATACTCACACCACATGAATGAGGGCAGAAGGCAGGGGGCAACTCCTGCCTATGTTCCTCCGCTGAATTTAATTTTTCATTGATAATTAGACTCTCAAAGCCACCTGATATTTTTGACCAGCGGGAAACAAAGGCCCACTGATTGACTCCAGGGATACGTGCAAGCAGCCCCTACTGTGCTCACGCGGCAGCTTCACAAAGACTCAAAACAAGAGCTGTGGCAAATTGGATCACCGTGCAAGTTTCAACTGGCCCATTGTGTACGAGTAGTAAATTGAGAGCTGATATTTCTGAGAATTATTTATTAGCAAAGCCTGGCATCTCACTCCCCTTGTAGTTATCCTTTGCAAACAGCTTTTTACCAGTTTGGATGAGCAATCTACAGCACTTCATTATTTTTCTTTTATTCGGGTAATTATTAAAAGACAGACAAGATTTGTTCAGACTGGTAGTGTACCGCATCTGTACCCAGCTGAGCTGATACCTTAACAGTTAGGCATTATGTGTTTAATTGTATAAAATGATAATGGGATGCATTTGCAGGAATTTATTGCAATGCAAACAATAAAAGAAGATTATTTTGAGATTCATTTCTAATGCCTTTTGTGTTGTTAAGATTCTAAATAAAGGTGTCATGGTGACAGCTTCTAGTAGAGTGACCAGTTGTAAGCATTTAGTACAAAAAAGGTGTGAAAATACTAGGCTGAGATCAGTTAGCAGAAATCATAGTTATACATGCTGAGACCTGCAGTGTTAAACCAAATCTGAGTAAGTCTTGGAGGGGGATTGATAACTCTTATTGTTTGATTTCTTTTCTTTAAAAAACAAAAAACAAGCAGGATGATGTACAGGAAGATAAAACGACGGCTGTTTCATTAGCTATATTTTCCCCAGCAGCACTTTTCCTAGGTAATTTGAAAAAACAGTGCTGCTGTCACTGCTGAGGTCACATGAAATGGGGAAAAAAAGACCCTTGTCCACATTGTGGCAACTGTGTGGAGAGTAAAACAATTAAACTTTTGTCATAAGATTCCCTAAACAGCAAATAATGTCTGTGTTGGTGAGGCTGTGTTTTGCTGGGAAAAAAAAAAAAATTTTTTTTTGGGGCATAGGGTGAGAACATGCTTGTTCTCGGGTATGTTCTGGACACATCTGTACAGATGAGGAGGTCACTGTTACTGATGCAGCTCTTGTGGAACGCAGTTGCTTCCTTCCCTGAGGGAAATCTTAGTTGTGGAGTACTGAAGCACTTGGAGGAATGGTCTTGACCACGAGCTTTATTTGGGCTGCGTATATGGGACTGGGTTAGATCAGGAAGCAGAGGCTTTCCCAAACTGCAAAGCCTTCTGCTAATCCCAGGAGAAGATAGGCAGTGGGCACATGGGCAGATGGACAGAGTGAGCCTGTGGAAGCAATGTCCACCCAAGGCTGGCACTCCTGGCCTTGCCCCATCAACGCGCTTGGAAGTTGAGCAGGGATAATTGTCCTTCTCTAGGGTCCTGGGGCTGTGAAGGTCTCCTTCGGAGAGAAGGAAGAAGCCAGCCCTGGGCACCTTCCCAGGTGTGTGCAGAGCCCCCCTGAGGCGATGCGTCACGGCCCCGCACGGCTCACTATGTGCCCCGGCTGCACGAAGGACGAGAGGGGCCTGGAGACTTGAAGCGACATCCTCACTTGGTTGGAAACTTGTAGTTGCTAATGAAAAGCACACCCCAAATGGGGTCCGTGGCTTCAATTTGTGGAAATATTTTGTCTTGCAGGCTGCCATATTAGCAACAGTTGCATCTGGAGGGTTTTTTTTTTTTTTTTCTGTAATTTTATTCAGTTGCTGAAATAAACCCTCAACAGGTCACTTTGGAGCTGGTGAGAGGCACGGAGTGGACAATACCAGCTCCTGAGGCTGGAAGGACAAAACCAGGGACCAGACAACAGCCTGTGGTCTGCAGGGTGATGGGAGCATGGGCTTACTGCAGGCGTGTTGCCGCTCTTCCGCAACCAGAAGGTGAATTTAGGATATCCTTATGGGGCCTTGTCTAGTGCTTGCGCCGAGACATCTGCATGACACATGACAGTGAGACCACACAGGTACTGTGGCTGCTGTCCCAGAGCAGCACTGTTTTATCCTTTCAGTCTTGGACAAAACCAACACAATTACAGGAACTAAAGCTGCTGTCTTTGATGATGAGAAATTCTTTTGCAGCCTTGATTTTGAATACATTTGAACATGTTGCCTACAAGATGTAGACAGAAATGAGCTGTACATTTAACTGGAGCAGTTGTGTATTCTGTTGGTGTCACTCAAGTGAAGTGAAGCTTGGAGAGCCATAAATGCATCTATTTAATTGTGAAAAAGAAGTACCTCATTCTGATATTGAGTTTTTCAAATCCCATGATTTGCTCCCACTGTGGTTAAGCCAGACCCTGGTAAGATGAGGCCCTCTCACACTCTGGAGGGGTCCAGCTTTCTGCTGCGGAAGGCCGTCCTGCTGTCCAAGAAGAGCCTGACCTGTCTTTCCCCAGTAAAGCCTGTGAAGTTGGCCCTGCCATGTGGTCCTCTCTGTGGTGTCTCACCAGTGCTCACCTCCCACAGGCAGCAGAGCCTTTGTGCAGCTGTGGGGCCCACTGAGCCCTTGTGAACTTTGCCTTGTGCTCACTGACTGAATTCCGGTGGAATGGGTTTGGCCCTGCACCTCAGAGGTGCATGGATTTAGCTTGGGTGCTGCTGTGGTCCTTCTCCAGTATGAGGAAATGTGGATTCATGGTTTTCCTCCTCGGCTGGCCTGTGTTCCTGGAGGGAGAAAGGAATTAGGCCTACAAAGGGCTTTGGACCAGTCCAAACTGTGCAGACATTAATTCTTTGAGGACAGTTAATAGCAAAATATACACGGCATATGGGCAAGGGCTATGTCATTTGCTGACTATATTCCATCTCCTGTAAGCAGAAACTGCCCTGATTTGGCAGCGTAAAGAAATAATATGAAAATGGATGGATCGTTGTGGTCCAGTTGTCAAAGATGCTTAAAATGTTGGCCGTTTGAGTCAGTGAGGTGAAATACCTCAGGCACATAATTTTCTCATTAAAAATACCACTTTCTGATGATTGAAACTGATTCTTCAGATTGTTTCAGCTAGACAAAATAGACAAAATGAAATGATAAAACATTTTTTGAAAAATTTTGAAGTTAAAAGTTGTGATTTTTTTTTTTTAGATTTAAAATTGCTGTTTTGACACCCAGTGTGGTTAAATACAACTAAAACAGTCATAAGCACAAAACCCTATTTATTTTCTTTTGCTATGAAAACCATTTTCTTGTCAAGTCAAAATGAAAGGTTATTTTTCCAGTTTAGCCACTGAACTGAGGATTCAATTATTTGCATAGCTCCAGTTGTAAGACATCCTAATATTTATCTTTCAGCTGCTGCTGGAGATACAGGAACTATCTTCTACTCCGGTAGGAAAACTGAATTAAAAAAAAAAACTGAACATGTAGCTCCATTATTTCTTTTTCACAATAATTATGCAGCGTGTTAAACAATGTATACTTCCATCTAATGCAAAGCTGCTACCTGGAAATACATAATTACCACAATACCTCGCTGGTTAGACATACGGTGAGACTATGATTATGCAGAGTGTGGGGAGAACTTTATGTATAAAATTATTCTCAAGAAGAAGAAGGAAAAAAAAACAACCCTAAGTAAAAAGCTAAGCCAGCACATTATCTAATTCTCAATGTAAAATAATGCAGAAGTGCGGAAGATGAACATCTGATTTGTCACATCTGATACGCTAATGTTTTATCCAAAAGGAAGAACACATTGTAACATGCTCATTCATCTGCATAAACACCACCTGGCCCTTTACAGGCACCTACTAGAGTAACAAAAGTTAATGGCAGCCCATTTGTAGCCATTTCACTGGTAGCGATGGAAAGGTTTTTTTTTTCTTTCTTCTTTTTAAAGTAACATATTTACATGAGTGTCTTGAGGAACAGCTTCCTTCTCAGCACTTGCTTCTCTGAAACCTCTTTCTCAGCGACTGTGAATTAAAGCCATTTTAAAGAAATGTTAGAAACTAGCATTTAAAGCCTGTGCTGAGCATGCTCACACACGCACACCCCATATCACACACGATGCACATCTAGCACACGCACACTCAGGTTTTAATCACTGGCAATCCAGCACTGTAGAGACATACAAGAAGATTGTAATGCAAATCTGTATTTACTCAAAAGTACTGCTCTGGTCGTGATCTAAATAGCAGCTAGTTATGGATTCTAATGTGTGGTTAGGGATGAAACAGATTTGTTGCTTGATATTTTTTTTAACTGGCACATCACGGTCATATGCTTCAGTAAACATGCCTTTGTGCTACATTACACATATGTGTGTATCATCACTTTGCTCTCAGACTAAAACAAAAAATGGGCACCCAATTCACTAAAATGCTGTGTACCAGCTCTGCTGTGTTGGAAGCAAATTTATGCAGGAAGGTGTGAAATCCAAAACAAATAGGTGAATTTTGCAGCTATTAAAAGGATTTTTTTTCCCCTTGTGAAATGCCTAGGTCTTCCTGAGCTTCAGTAGTACAGGGATTAGGAGAAGTCCTGTAGGACTTCTAGGTTAGCCCTGGGTTGGGTGGGATTGGGCCAGGTGATCTCCAGCAGCACTTTCCAGGCCAGATTGCTCTGGTTCTGCATGCAGCCTCCCCACAGGCCCTTCTCTTAAGAGTCTGTTCTGCAACCCTGGGGCATTGCTGCGTAACTTCAGTAGGGTGGTTGCTCCCAGACATGTGGTGTGGGGACTCAGCTGTGCACTGGCTGCTCCTCCAGGCCTTGGTGGTCAGGGCCTGGCTGGAGATGGCAGCTCCAGCAGGAGGAAGGCAGGACGTCCTTGCAACTGCCAAGTCCATCTCATTGAGGACTTCAGGGGTCTGGAGAAAGACACTGGCTGGTATGTTAGTGTGGTTCATGTGATTTGCCCCAGGTGTTAAGCTGGAGGCTTTAGAGGTGTCTGGGAAAGAGTCTTGGGGAGCTGGGTCTGCAGTGCTGGGTGCTGTCAGAGGAGGGCCCTTGAACCATGCTGGTTCGAGCAGAAGGCCAGAGGAGAAGCTGTAAGGGTGAAACAATAAGGTTTGCCTGGGTGGCCTCAGGTGAGTCAGGTGGGAGCTGTATCTAGAGAGAGTTGAGAAGTGCTGGTAGCTCTTGGTGATCTTGCTCTGGGGGTATTTCCAAGGTAATGACTCTCTGGCATCTCCCTTGTGTGCCCAGGAAAAGCCATCTACTGCTATCCTGTCTCAGCCCCGTGTTAACAGCAGTCTGTCGTTCTCTGTTAGTACTGCCCCAAGCAGAGCTTTTAAGTTAAGAGCCCCTCTTTGTTAATACATGTAAATCTAAAAAGACTCCATAAGAATCCATGTATGTTTTTCACATAAATATGGGGTCAGTACATAACAAGAGAGAAAGAAGTAAAGGAAAAGAAGCAAGCAAGAAGGTCTATGCCTGACATGAGGGACCCTGACTACACTCACCACAAAACTTCAGGACAGGTACAACTCTCCTCACTTTAGTTGTGTGAGAAAGTGAAGCTCTCTTTCTCTTGCACACTGTCTCACTTTCTCTTTTCCTGACACTCAGAGATGCGTATCTTCAGTCAGTCATCACTGCTGTAAATTTCTTTAAATTGGATTTAAAGAATCCGCCTGCTTCTGGGGAACCCCTTTGTCAGAGGAGTTCCTGGGGATATGGTCGCTATTTAATGAAATCAAGAGCTGCTAAATTAACAAAGGACTGACTAAATATATAATGCTTCATTTGTAGTAGAAATCCTGTTTTACCAGCAACTGTTCTTGAGGTACCCTATAACAAAATATGTATGTCTATACATCATGTTCCTGTATTTTATTTTCTGTCAAATAAGACTCTGAATTTAGGAATATTGTGGTCTGTGTGTGTATCTCATTGGCAATTTGGACCTTAGCTGTCGTGCTTGCTATCCTCAGCCTAAGGGAACCCAAATATGTAGGCACCATTTGAACTAATTTCCCCAGATCAGTTTAATTCTTGTGCTCAGCATATGTGAGGCTCAGTCACACACAGAACCCCTATGCATTGCAGAGGGAGCATCATCATCATTGTTCTCTCTGTGTATTTTTGGTAGAAAGAAAGGCTAGCACTCAAAATGCCATCGCACATGTGCAGAGGGGCATAAGCTGAGTCCAGAGCACATCATAGCTACATGGATATTTGAAATAAAAATCTGCCTGTTAGCCCAGTCTGCTGAAGAAAGGAGAACGTCAAGAGAATACTTATCTTTTTTGCCTGCGAGGGAAAACAGATCTGAGATCAATGGGAGTCCTCAAAGGGAAGTTGAGAGGGTCCCTTTAAGAGTAATCAATGTTCTTTTTTTTTCCAAGGGGAAAATAGTTTTCTGTTTGCTTTTTTCTTTTTTTTTTGTTTTTCTTTTCCAAAGAAATGCTGTTAGTTCTTTTATTGCTTCATTGTTAATGTTATATTCTATTAGTAATTATTATTCCTATTGTAGCAAAGTGTCCACAGCACTTTGCAGAGGAGCTTCACAGCTCCTGCCCCAGAAAGTCACCTTGCCTGTCTCTGGAGGGAGGGGAGGGGAAGGAGGCTGGTGTACTGGCCAAGCAGAGGGTGGCAATGCCAGGGGCTCTTCTAGAAGGAAGGGTGATGGTGTGACAATGACTGTTTCTTCCTTTTGATGAAGGAGAGTGACCCTTGCATTACAGCAACACCTTTGGGCACTGGAGAACAGAGGCAAGTCTACCACGAAGACCTTGCCCAGCAGGAAGCCAGCCAAACCTGGGAGAAGAAGGTGGCTTTGTACCACAGAGGTAAGAGGTCCTCAGCCAGTGTCCCCTCCATGGGCTTTGTCTGCATCAAAGTTTTAAAACAAATGCATCGTTATGCAACAGGTACTTGGGGTCTTCAAAGCACCTCAGGGTTTCTGTGTCCTTAGGCACTCACACACCTTCTGAAGTCTCCCTGCTGATGCTGTAACTAAGAACACGTGGGAATTGAGCCTGCATCTCCTGAGAGCCTTAACCAAAAGCCCAATTTTCACAGGCCTGCTGTCACACTGTGACCCATGAAAATTACCTGCCAAAGCAAACATACTTCACCAATGCCTTCCTTTTGAGTTCGACCCTCCCGCCGCCTGCCCCTCCTCTAGCATAGTGCCCTTTCCCTGGATCCTTAGAACAAGAGGATGCTCTAGAGACCAAAGCCATCAGTGGCTGTGTTTCTAGCAAAAGGAAGGGCCCTGCTGGTTTGGTCACTGGTCTCCAACCTGCAGCCTCCAAAACTTTTCATGCAAGACACAGGCCCTCTGGTGAGTGCTGCTGTTCCCCTTCTTGCTTCTGATCCCAGGTGACGTGCCACCAGGAAACCTTTCTGTTCCGCTCGTGTTATCCACGTACAGCTTAATGCATCAGGCTGGAACCTAAAACTATCTCCCAGTTTTGCAGTCATTGCAGTCATACACAACACAAAAGCATTGGCCTGAGCAAGAGCTGGCTGTCCAGTGCAGCCACTGTATTGATGGAATGAATTCTGAGCCTCTCCTAGAGATAGGCAGCTTCACTTGTGCATTCATGCAGGGAGATGCAGACACAGTTTCACGTGGAGACTTAAAGAAAATCTAAGATCACTATTATTTGCTAATGAGTAGACTGTTTCCAAAAAGAACGTAACCCTCTTCTGCAGAAGGTTGCTGAAGTTTGCAGCTGTAGCAGCTAAACATGAAGAGTGATTGCTTTTTCAAAGACAGTAGTGCTTTTCTGCTGCAAATTTGAGCCTTGTTATTGTGATTGTTCATATTCCTCATACCTCTGTAAAACTGAAATAATCCAGTCCGTGGCACTAGATCAGAATCTGGCCCATTGGTTTCCCCATTAAGATTTATTAGGTAAGGGATATGAAATATAGACAGGAGTAAAACCATGCCCAAGCACTTTCCCCACCCTGCTCCTTAGAGATGTAATAGGAAGAATACACAAGTAGCTCTGTAGCCCACTAGTGAGTATAGACTATTATGCACAACCAGTCATATGTACTTCCCGTCTGGATTTAAGTGGATTAAATAAGGTGTTATTTTCAAGGAAATAATGTTTTTGAAATTATTGGAACTTACTGAAAGCTGCTTCTCTGCAGCCCTTCGTACAAGCTCTCCATCAAGAAATGTTGATGGCTTGTTATGTTTCAGCTGGTATAACTGCTGTCTTTTTGGAACAAAGGAGCAATTAGAAATCATTTGTTATAAAAGCCTTTTCCCTTCTGTTATAAGAGCCTTTGTCTTCTGCTGACCCTTTTGAAAGTTGCAGTTTTGCGAAAAAACCTTGAGAGAAGGAGGCTTTCTTGTCTTTAATCTAAGAGCAAAGTAAGAGCCTAAGTAACTGTCTATGGTACCACTTTAATCAAGTTAATGCAGCCTGCTAGACTGCAGGCTTTGGTTAGTACAAAGAGACACTCAGATGTAAGCTCATGAGTGGATACTTTCACAGGGCATTCGACTAAAAAACAGCTCTATGAGATAAGAGATCAGGTCCAAGAGGAGTCAATGACATGGCATACAGTAGATTGATAGGGGCTGGGAATGATGCTGTTGTGTTGTGTCGGAGAGGTGTAGTGGCAAAAGCCAGCTGGGCCCTATGTCTGGCATAATTTCCTTTATAAGGTGCTTGTGAAAAAGAAGTGCACCATGATGGACCTTTGTTTAGTTCAAAGGTTTTTACCTCTTTATTCTAAAGCCCCATTGTGAATTCACAGGGCTTAAAATATGTATCACTGTCCCTTTCATTTTATCCTTCTGAAAGAAATCAAAGGCAAATAAAAAAAAAAGTTTTTTTTTCCAATGAGCCTAGTCTGTTTGAAACTGTGCAGTGTTTGTACATATGGTCTCTCAATATTGTGTTTTCAGGGGAATCTTTCTGAATTTTGTACACAAGTTGGGTAGACATTATACTTAAAAAAAAATAATAATAAAAAAAAGGGGTTGGGGGGTGGGAAGGAGTTCCAGGTAACTTCTAGGTAAGCAGAATGCTCTTTCTAGTCTCTTCCCCAAAGAAAAACTTTAAAATATTTTTTAAAATAAATAAAACTTTCCACTCTCCTTTTTTTTTTTTTCCTGTACTGTAAAATTTGGGGGCGTTCATCTGACATTTCTTTAATGCCTGCAATCCTTCACCTTCATTTTTGTCAGCTCTTATTGTATAAAACAATACCACTTAAACACAAATGAATCTTTACGCTTTCCAGAATCTTAGTCTATGCAGAAGAAACAACAAACAAGACTGAACACACAATAAAATACTCAGTTTATTTCTGCTTCATTCTGCAAATAATAAATACACTAGCACAGCTGTGTTACTCCAAATAGTATGCAAAATAATTGTCATGAACGTTACTAATTGTTTGAGGATACCTGCTTTGCTGCTGTGGGCATGTTTTTCATCTAGAAGAAGGAGAGACTTGCTTTCTTTATTTGCAGGGCACTCAATGCTCTCTGCTGACATATGATATGTAGTTTAAATTCTATCTTTTATCCGCTCAATGCACTTAAAGCATAATCTCAGTGATTGACAGTTTTCATGAAAAAAATGAAATGATCTGGTTTTATTGTGAAGACAGAATAATCTGTTAACAGAGCAAAAATATTGGTGACACTACAGTGTTTCCAAAGGAAATATTTTGTGCATCATCCTGGGATGTGAATCAAAACAATAATGACAGGTGAATGAAAAGAAGAAAATTAAGATATAGCTACAAACAAAAGCAGCATTAATAATTCAGAAAAATAAACTTCAGTATACAGAAAGGAAGCATGCTGTCAAGGTGATGGAGAATGTTTCCTGAAGTACAGCACATTTAGGCAGCAGAAAAATATATAATGTTTTACGTTTCCTCAAGGGCTTTTTATATCCCTAATTTCACTCCCCTTGTTACATTTTCCCAGGTAATATTATTTACTGTGATCCATAAGCTAAACCTAGTTAAATGAGTCTGATTTTTAGTATGGTAAACTTCATTATGATTTTTTAAGGTACAAAGGATGGCTGTGCTGCAAGTGGAACATGTCTCTCTTCTTTAGTGTACTGCAATTTATTGCTATACAGCTTTAATTGGCATTCAACGCTGCTATCTCCATTCTTCTGGCTCTAGGTGGGACTTGGATCCTCTGCTGGGATCTTTCAGCAACATTTTCATATTCATGATGATTTATTTGTAATTAGCTGTGTGGTTGGGCCCTCTCTCGACACAGTGCTGTGGATTCTGCTTGAGCTGGGAGATGCCCCGTGGATGGGCCATCAGCAGATTTTGGGACTGCAAGAGAACAGGTATGGTGAGGCAATAGCTTCATCCTGAAACATATTTTTTGGACTCCTGCCCATCTTTTAATCATAACTTGTATCAGGTCTTTCTCTGGTAGCTCCATCACTGTTCTTCCTAAAGCACATGCTCTCGGAAGCTAAACTTAGGGTAACTGAATACTTTAACAGCTGTGCTTTGAGTTTAGTCAGTGGTTTCTCTTTATATTCTCATTTAAGGCAGCAAGTAGTCAAGGCCCAGGTTTCTTCATGGTTTTAAATGACTTCCTATAGTCTTATGAAATGCATTAAATATCACTACAATTAGGAAAAAAAAAAAACAAACAAACCACAAACTGCAGGAGAAAAACAATTTGTACATATGACTCCGGTGCAAACTAGGTTGTTTCAGTGTTTATAAATATTCCTCTGTGGAGAGAAGTGTGTGTATTATAATAATTATGCATTAGTGCCTCATTAGTAGGGGGTACCATCCACACTGTTTCTTTTTCCTCTAGTGTATTTTTGATAAGTTAACATTTTAAAAAGTCTTAGTTACTGTAACTGGGAGATTGTGGATATCCGCGTGTGCATGTCTGTGTGTCCATCTCTGCAGACAGCCTGTGGGCTCCCGGTGGGTGCAGTCCCACGGGTGGCACCGCGTCCCATGAAAGATCTGCCATGGAGAGCTGCCAGGGCTAAGGAACGAGGAATAAGCAGGACCGCACAGTGTCCGAAATGCTGCTGCCACAAATCACTCTGGTTACCTTGATTTTGCAGGGTGTGTGTTTCCTTCCAGCCTGTAGTGTTTGTACCCGTGGGGTGCATCTTGGGGCTGCCTCGGCAGCCTTTGTGTGAGCCCATGCGATGGCCTTGGTCTCTGGCATGGCCAATCAACTTGTTATCCTATCTCAGCACTGCTAGATAATTTGATGGATGAAATGATGGGATTTTTCTGGATGTTGGTTTTTAATAACACTTAAGATACCAAGTGTTTGCCAAGGGAATGCAGCAGTGCTGTATATCCTTTTAATGCATCCCAGCCACATGAATTTCACTAACTGCTAGGATAGGATAACTCAACACACTATTTCATCTTTTTTCACTTTCTCAAACAATAAAAGCTGATTAAGTGTGTCTTTGCAACATTGTTTGTGGTGGAACCTTGTGTCTGCATGTGGGCCATATTAATCCGAGAGAGAGAGATCCAAGATAATGAAGGAATGAAACGCTTCTGAGACTTTCCTTACTGTCACTCCTGCTACCAGAATTATAATTACATTATAGAAAGGAAATTAGTGATAACCTGAGAGGAGCAATTCCACTGAAAACTCTATTCCATCATTAATTTCTTTTTTGCACTCCGGTCAAGGTTGCAGTTTATAGAATCTAAGAGCAAGGCAGCACTTAACTAACCCCTCCTGTTTACAGAAAGCAAATTGACTTTGGAGCAAATCACCTTTTCATTGTTTAGAAAGACAAAATAGTGCATCAAGGAAAAATACACTAATTGATGGCTTTCTAAATAAAGCATGAACATAGAGTTATACTAAATTGGTTGTCTTGTTCCTCAAATTAATCTCTTCATTATATGGGACTTGGATGAGTATTTTGTGTTTCAATCCATCTTTTAGAACAGCATTTGATTAATCAACTTAATGATGACAGTTTTTAGCTTGTGACAAATGATACGTTTATGCAGGCAATGTTTCAGATGATCCATGCTATTGTAAGCAAAAAGAAAAGAAACATCAATTTGGAAGATTAGATTATTATGCTATGGTTTACAATCTATAGTTTCTCTAACACAAAAAAGAGAGGTTTAGATTATAAGTAGACTGCCACCTGGAAGTCATAATATTAAATAAAATTTATATACACAGTATCTATCTTCTCTCTGTAAATATTTTGCTTAAGAAATAATGTTGATGGTATATTCTGTCAAACAGGAACTTAATCAAAACAGAAACCATAGTAGTCGACAATTCAAGCACAAGGAACTTTGTTTTAGGAAGTTGGAACATTGTTATCAGTATACCCATAAGTTACTCTAGACATAAACTAACTTTTCTTCGCATGTAAATAGAAACTGATACCATTTTATAAGACGACAACTGAGGCAATGAAACCTGAGCAGAACCAAAGCAGGGCACCAGCCTTTGTGCCTGAGCCCCTGGCAGAAGACGCCAAATTGCTGCCTCAGCAGCCGGGTGACGAGGCACAGCGTCACGAGTGTGAGTAGACACATAGGACCTGGCTGACTCCTGGCACCTGAGCATAGCTTGGAGGAACCCAGCTACTTCATGAGAAGGAGTTTTTGTGGGTCTGAACTCTTTCTGTGCTTGATCCCCAGTGCAAAGTGGTACGTATTTGTATATAGTGCTTGTGTCGCCAGTAGGGGCAGAAGCAAGTATTTCATTACAACCATTTCAGAAAGTGTTTTTGTTTGTTTGTTTCGTTTTGTTTTTGTTCATTTGTGTTATCTACCATACTGGATATACTTGGTAAGTGACTTTTAATATTTCACTACTTTTTAACCTATATTTTACTACCTAGATGTGAAACGGTAATCTCAAAAACTTCCAGAAAGTGAGAAACAGACAAAAGCTTTGCATTCAGCCCATTAGTCTTTAGCCAAATACATTTTTCACAGAGGGAAAAATTATACACATTTGCGATCATACAAAAATATTGGTTTTAAAGCCCTTAATGCTCAGGCATCCAATGAATACCTGTTATTCATCTTCCTTTTAGCTAATAGGCTGTTGTTTGAACGCTGCAAGTTTCATAACTGCCAAAAGGGCTACTCTTAAAAATGTCTGAATGTTTAATAGAGATCAGCAGATTGGTGAAGAGCAGGGTGTCCACAGGTGGGTCAGAAACGAGGCTAATAAGAGAGGGAAAACAGCTCCAAGGGCCTTGCTGGCTGCCTCCCCCACTGCGAGCAGAGCAGGCTGGAGGTCACCAGCAGGCTGCAGAGCTGGCCTGGGGAAAGAAAACCAAAGCACTTCAGAAAAATATCTTGTCCTGCTTGGCCACGGAAACAGCCCTTCTCTCACGTTGCTGTTTTCTCCTTCACTTTGTAGGCAAAGCCTCGCTGGCTTAAATATAAATAAATAAATAAATATATGCACTGCAGAAGGATTTTTGTGGGGTGTGAGCCGGGGGAGCAGCTGCTGTCACGTGCTCATGTGAAATGAGACCCTCTATGGTGATGTCCCTCTTTGGTGGGCAGAGGGCTCTGCAGTTGTTGAGGGAGGGTTGGTGCTGCACACGACCATTTAAATGTGGACAGCTGGCCCACAGCAATGGTCCATAGTGATGCAGGTCTGTAAGGGTTGGCTTGATTCCTGGTGGTGTGAGATCAGGTACAGAGCGTGTTGACTCAGAGACGTCATTTGGTCATCTGTGCCTGAAGGTTTAGGATCGTGTAACCCATGAGTCAACACACACCTAGCAAAGTGAAATGGTGCAGTGAAA
>VXAA01006069.1:30694-95694 GCA_013399115.1 Anseranas semipalmata
CACTTTTAGGGCAGATCCACAGTTTAAGCAGAATACTACCTGCAATCTGCTATCTCCAATTTATGTTTTAAAATGATAGGAAATGGCTTCTTTAAAACTCAATGTCTGTCTGCTGCTGAAGACTGGTGCCATGCAGGGCTGATGCAGTGCTGGAGAGCTCTGCGGGCTGCCGGGGCGCCTGCTCTGAGCTGAGCTTGCAGCCTGCTCTCCCCACTGTTGCCTCCCAGAGCACATTCCCTAGCAACAAATACCTACGAATTCAAATGTGTTTAAAGAACTCGGAGTGCCTCGTGTGACCAAGGTGGGAATAGTACCATCCGCAGACATCAGAGCTATATCAAAGACAGTGTTATCTCCAAAAAGATTTCTTCCCTCCCAAACAAAGGCTGGGGGAAGTACAGCAGAGTTAACTTCACCATTAACATGGTGAGGTGTCCTCACCTGGAGGAAAGTTTGACACCTTCTTTTTCCTTCTCTTCAGTGAGAAGGAATTTGATCTACTACAAAAGCCAAAGAAGGTAAAACCAAAGAGAATACATGTGGGGGGCTGTTTTAATCTCATCTAGAACTGAAATGCATGTACCCTTTGCAGACCAGACCTAAACTGGTTATGGAGAGAGATGTTGCTTTGTATCTTTCCTTGACTTTCTGCCTCTCTGGGGAATAAAATGTGCTCAGGTGCTTAGCCATTTACCTCCAACATACTGTCAAAATTCCAGTCTTTCCTGATGGTTTGTAATGCTTAAGCATACCTATAAAAGAACATTATTTTACAGTCATTAAATAGTTATGATAGTTGTGCCAGCATTGTGCTGGCTTTTCTTAGCGGAAGCCAGAGGAGTTTTCTGGTAAAGCAATATTCAAGGTGCAGTGCGGTATCAATAGCAGCTTCAGAGGCTGGTGATTTTATTTGTGATGTCTCAGCTCATTTCCTTTCCAGGAGGGAGAAAGGAGAAAAAAAAAAAAATGCAAGAGGGGAGCACAGAACTCAACAGATCTTGTGGTACTGCAGCTCCTCCCTGTATGTGGACAAGAGATGTTATATTATTTTGTTATACTAACACAGAAGACATTTGATGATTTATAGTAATGACCTCATTAATTCTGAAACTCCAATGAGCAGCTTAGTGTTGTGAGTGCAATAGGAGAATGCTTCTGTTGTCAGGAGGACATTTGTGTTGCTCTTGTTTAGCCCCTGTTTCTCAGTGATTCTCGCAGACACAGGGATACAGCCCACAGGAGTGCAGGCACGCTCTGCACTGAAGGGAATATGCCTGGCTTGGGAGGCAGGGCTGCATCCAGCAGCCTGCTCGGGGAGGGAGGAGCGGAGAGCCACACAGAACTTTTAGTAAAACAAGAATCAAGAAGCAAGGAAGAAGAATTCAGTAAAGATTACTTCAGAAAGTAGTGGTATATGATCTAAGGTCACAACACATTTACCTTTTTCACTTCGGTTTTCTTACAAAACCATCTTGTACTTGTCTTTTCTTCACATCTGTGTAACGATGTACAGCTACAGGGCTAACTCATTCATATTTTCCCATCTCATTGTCTTTGGCAAATATGTCTGAAGGGGCTGCAGGGCTGAAAAGACTCCTCAGAGAAAGCCGTTGTGACAAAGTAACATAAATGAGAAGAATCTTGCACACTTGAATGTATTGGAAGATGCATTGCTTTGGCAAGCTGTAGTGTGGCTTTAGCTGTCTGAACTGACTCGGGAAGCTTTCCATGTCCTTTCGCCTCTTCTATTTTTTCTTTTCTTTGAGTTGCCCAAGTTTATTCTCACTTTTGATTTCCGAATGATTCAGAGGCACCCTGGAGATGCTCTAGCTAATTCTTGAGCTTCCAGTCAGTGGAGGGAAATTGTGCTTGTAGTGTAAATGGAGATTGCTCTCTGAGAAGTGCTCTCCCACTTGCATTGCTGTGCTTCAGATCTAAGGCACAGCAGTGGGTGCTCTGTTGTATTCTTCTAAACTTCCTGTCATACTCTATATTTTGCCTAATAGATTTTTGAGGGAGTGTATTGATTTCTCTGTAGAATGACAGTGACCTTTTTATGCTGCTGTACATTATGTCACACCACAATAGCCCCACTGAGTCCCTATAGCTCTGACCCCACAGCCAGCTTGTGAATTGAGACTGCACATTTTAAAACCCTGCATATTTGCTCCTAGTGGGTTGGAGGGCTGGAGGAGAGGCCTCAGATATATAGATGTTGAGTGGCCTTCTACTATTTGCAGTGCTTGAAGGTTCAATATCACAGGCAGAGATCCACTTCTTGACTCTTCCCTGGGCCATGCGTGAGTGGGACATGGCTGTGAGGCTCTGTGAGGAGGCATGAGCAGGGGATGGAGGCACGCTGGTTTCAGTGCTTGGTCGCAAGACCAAGGTGCCTCTCCACAGGTGGGTTGTATGTGGTTCTTGCCCTGCCCCTGTGAGTAGGAGTCAGCATCTGCCCACCAGGGATAGTTTTTGGGTTGAGTCTCATCGTTGCTTCTACCTGTTCCCCTGCCAGTGCTGCTCTGATCCCAATGTCAGCAAAGAGGATGATGGAGAAACCTTGTTCTTGAGCTTAGGTGTCCATGAATGAAGGCATTACCCCTGTGGATGTTGAGGAATAGAGGAGCCAGCACACACCCATGTGACAGACCATCATCCAGATCACATCCTCTTCTAGTTTGCTCACTGGGGAGTGCTGAAATTTTGATTTGAAGTTACCCCCTGCAGAATTTCAAGAGAAATCAGAAGCAGTTTCCTCTCCTTCCCCCAGCTAAGAAATATATATCTATATACATATATAGATACATATGCTGAAATAAATGGGAAGGAAATGAAGAGCATATTGAACAAATACATGAACGGCAAGAGAGAATCCATCTTGACGGCATTAGCTCTACAATATCATCTCATCAGCAGGTGCTTCAAACATATTCTTTCCTTCCAGAAGTTAAGCAACAAGGACTGAAAATTCATGCTAATTTACTGGGAATTACTGAGGGTTAAAAATTTGGAACTGTCTTGGAGCCCACTAGATCAGAACTGTTGACCTGATTGGTGCTTGGTGCTGATTGTTGGCTGATTGGTGCTGAGTACGTTAAGGGTTTGATATGGAAAAGACTTGGGCATTTGGTCAGCCAGTTAACAGGTATATTAATTAAACTGTTTGTTGATGAAAAGACAGCATTGATACAAAAATTTGTATAAGTGCTTTTCAACTAAAAGAGTTTACCATTTTTCTCTCCATTGTGGATCTGCCTAGAAATACCTATTTCCCAATTTTTATGGGCTTATAGAACAAGTCACTGTTCCTTGTCTTGCCTGCTTGTAACTGATTCCACCTATTGGTATCACCAAGATTGAAGTAGTAAGCAAATCATTCATTTATGTTGTTTCTTCTATGGTGCAAAATATATGTTTTGAGAATTATTGGGATTATTTTTAAAATCCTACATTTAAGGTAGGATCTTCCCCTAGCAATTTTGAGAGTAGTTTAGCACAAAGGAAACGCAACATGGGGCAGTGGTTTCCAGTTCTACTCTGAGCTTTGTGCAAGTGACCTGGGAATATCAAAGGCTGAATAACTGCTGACAAAACGACTGGATCTTCTGTTGAAGAGGAACTGGCAAAGTCTGGCATTTCTCAAGGCCAATTTTGTAACCTGACATTCTGCCAAAAAGGAGCTTCAAGTGACGAGGTTAAGGGCTCATTCAATGGCTGTGAAATCAGCATCAAACAAACAGCCACAGGGAGTGCCAGGCCATGTTCATTCTTTTGCCTGGAGTCCCCTAATATTAGGATTACTCTTGACAGACAGAGCAAAGGCTTCCATTAGCCTAGGCGAACAGGATGAGCAACACAAAACAACCGACTGTGAAGCATGGGTATAGTGACACAGTGGCAGAAGATGCTGGTGGGCCTTAGCTACCTTTAAAAAATCTATTTCATAATTTTCTTTTGTCTGAATGCTTCTTCCTCTCATTAAGAAAAATCCAGAAAAGGATAGTCAAAACCCTTTTCTTAACCTTTCTTCAACAAAACAGATGAGTCAGCTAATTATCTAGCATATAATTATTAAAAAACTGACTACCACATAAACAAAGCAAAATATCCAGTCTTCTATTGGCTTTGTGACTTCTGGGCTAAGGTACATGTAGCTAGAATGAGCTGCAGTGGATACTGGTGATGGTTTCATACTGGTGATTGGCAATTATAGCTTGCTGTACATGTGTGTAACTGTTCAAACTGTGCTGATTATTATTTGATAGAGACACGGTGTGTTGTTTTATTATCTGTCCAGTTCCCTCCACGATAAACAGGTTATTGGAGCAGGTAGGCAAAGCATGTGTTTATACACATAGTGACTGTCATAAGATTGACATCTAAGAGTCAGGTCAGGATACAGGTACAAACACACATACATACAAACAAATATATAAAAGAATTCCATACAGGATATAGCAGGCAGAACAATAATAGTCCTACTGTAGTCCATTTGGCTTTTAGAAACCAAAATTGAAAAGATGTGAAAATTGAGTAAAGAGTCATGAGGTGATGTGGTTTCCTTGGTCCACTAAAATGAAAAGCAGCTTGTGTTTTTGAGGAGAAAAGGGCAAGCAAAGAACGAGGCAACTTTGGGGTGAAAACTTGGTCTTTTTCCATTAGCTGAATATCACTCTGGCTCATACATTTGTAACCTTCAGAATTTTACTTGAACTCTGTGCACACAAAAGAATCTGCAAAGGACAGTGAGAAATAACACATGGATTGAGACAAGTAATAAATAAGGTGTAATGCATTTATTCTGGATCCATCCATTCCACCTAGCTACATACTTAAAGCACACATCACTGCAGTAGCTTAGTGTCATGTCTTATCCCTGGCATGTTCATGTTTATATATTTCTGTTCTGTGCAAAACCAAGGCAAATGACAGCGCTTCTTTACATTCCACATATGTTGTGTGATATTTATTCATCTTTTATTTTTTAGCTCTTACCTCTAAGAAGTATTTCAAATCATCTTGACATCTCATCTATACACAAAGCTAGAAAATTTTGCCTTTCCACCAGTTTTATAACCCAGTGAAAACCATTCCTTCCTTCCTCACTTCACCAGTGCATCATTTCAAATTTCTGTCATGAAAGAAAGCCTTTTTGCCCATGCAAGCAGAGTTTTTCCTTCGTGAAACCGGGAGCTGTTCATATCCTTGTGGAGGAAATTGCATAGGGTCAAAGGATAAAGTTGGGTTTTTCTGTGACGGATCCTGTTATAAAGTTAACTTGTGGACTGATATGACCCAGCCTAGCAAGGAGACTGGCCAAAGAGGCAGCAGGAGGACTGACTGAGAGACAGAGACCAGCTCTGAAGTCTAGCTAAGTGGGCTGAATGAAAGCCTGGGCTCAGAGCAGAGGAGTAAGTGGACAGACCACTGCCTACATGTGACTCCTCTGAGGTTTGGGTGCTTCCTCCTCCAGCCTCTGCACAGAAGTGGAGTTGGTCTGTGTTTTGCCACGCATGTGATGCGGGAGAGGGAAGATGGTTTTAAAGCCCCTAAAGTAGAAGCAACCCCTCTGGCCTTTTACCCTAACGCATACTTAGAGACTTCAGCACTGTGTTTCTGAGACCATGGCCCTTTTGGGAGGTGATCATCACTTTGTGGCTTGATTTAAAGTGTTCCATTGTGCCTGGCAAGCAGAGCAAGATCAATGTGTCCAGCACCAGTTTTATGAAAGTGTTATGGTTTGGGGGATCTAGGTTAAATTAAGCCAACAGACTTCTTGAGTACCTAGTACCCAGAGCAAGGTCTTGGTGCACTCTGTCCTGTCATTCATTTAGGTCCACACACTGTGGCCATAAGATTGATTAAAGGCTACTGAAATCTGTGAGCAGTTGCAGGATGCTTTTGGATGAGCTGAACTGTGGCTTTCTCCAGCCAACTCCAGGTCAGGTTCTGGGTTAACCAATGGAGAGAGAAGCATCACTGCTCTGAGATGTGATGAGAGGGGCAGGATGTGAAAGCAATGCTAATTCCTACTTCTGCCTCTTGTCAGGCAGGTAAGAAACGAGATTGAAAGGAGTTGCACATGGGGCTGGAGAGACTGTAGTTTAAAGAGAGAGCGAGAAAGAAAGAAAGATTAAAGCTCTGGGTGTGTTGGAGTTCTGGGGTGCTGAAATTTCCCAAGGCAGCTTATCATTTCAGTGACCAATTGCAGGACCTGATTTTTTACAGAACAGGAACAAGGGAGGCTGCTCAGCACTGCAGGAAAGCTACTGCCTTGTCTGGTGTCTCACAGTCACGTACAAGAAAGAGAAGTCTGTGGAGGCTTTTTTTCAGCTGATCACTGGTGGGCAGACAGGTCATTTCTAATTAAACCAAGTTAACCTGACCAAGGTGGGAGGTATTATATCAGAAACTGGGCCACCATTGAGAGCTTTATTGGGGCCAACTATGAGGCTCTCCAGCACGGCACAGAGGGGCTACCAGCCCCTTAAACAATCCCTACGAGCCTCTTAAGCAATTTAAAAGAAGATGGGGCTTTGAATACGAGCACATTGAAATGCCCTGACCCTGTGGACCGCCTCTCTGAGAGTAACCCTGCCCAGGCTGGGTTTCCTGTGCCTCATGCTTGACATCAGCAAGTCCTGCTCCACAAGCCCTCTGTGCCGTGCTCCCTGTTTGTGTGTATTGGGAAGTGTGATGTTTGCATCACAACCCCTTCTTTATTCTGCAGGTATATGAAGGCCACTTTTTTATTTTGACTGTTCTGTGGTGTTTGGTGGAAGTGGCAGGAATTGGTAGTTGAGACCACTGCATTTCAGAAGTGAGACTGAAGAATGCTATGTATTTTCAGTATACCATATTTTGTATTTTTCAAGCATTTAATGTTGTGTAAAATTTCACTGATAGAAACTCTTAATAAGGTATTAAAAAAAAGCCTGAAGTAAGACTAGCAATTTGCACCTTTTAAAAAATGAACAGTACTCTTGTTGTTTTGATATACAGCTCCATTATCAATTTGCATCTTTAAAGAGGTGTAACCTTTCTCTGATAACTTGTTCTGCTCTCTTTTAGTTAGCTGAAAAGACTCAGTTTTACTTTGCCTGTATCGCACTTTCCTCTGCACAGTTAAAACCAAGCCAGTAACAAAAGCAGATTTTTAAAGAACTGGAGTGTGATTCAGCTTATTGTAGCCTAGGCTATCAGAGTTGACTGGTAATCTTGCCAAAGAGTAGCCCTGCAGGTTATTAAAGAAAAAAAAAAATTAGTTTCTGAGAATATATCAACAAAAATTTCTTCATGCTTGAACAGTCACATACCCATAACCTTATTTATTAAACTGGCTCCAGGGAACAGTACAACCTTCAGCCTGCTATCGTGCAACAAACTCTGCCTGTTGGCAGAGCAATCTTGACTGATAATTCCCATCTTCCAGCCTGCCTTACCCTATCTGTTCAAATTGTCTTACTGCAGCTATAGCACCCAAGAAGGCACCTTCTACTACAAGGTCCCGTTGTCAGAGGCCAGTCCATTTAGACTGACTATTCCGGCATGTCTGGGAGGCCTTATAATTATGGACCCGATGCAAATCTGTTGCAATGTAAATACCATAAACAGGGACATACTGTTAAAACATATGCAAACAATTCCTTTAGCTGGAAGATGCTCGAAACCTACGGCTATGGTTTTATTCTTAATTGTGAATCTGAAATCTTATCTTTATTTTCTTCCTACTTCATCCCCTCACAAATATGTAGAGTAAATTTGTTATCAGACCAAAAACTAGCCACGAACTGCCATCATTTTAATTGTGTCCACCCCCACCCCCCACCCCCAAACGGTCAAGCTTGCAAATTAGCTGAGCTCTATCTGGGCTTCCACACAGAGTAACTGAGGTGCGGTGCGGGCTGCAAGGCACTGTGTGGCAAACCACACTTCAACATTGTCAGGGAGCCCATCTCTCAAGGAGGAGCTGTTCTCTGGTATTAGGGGAAGAAAATGAACCTGAAGGTGACAGCCTGGCTTTTGACAGTGTAAGTCAAGGTTATGGAGAATAATTCTTGTGAAGTCTGGCCCAGACCTTGCTGAAATCATGAGGATTTCAGTGGCCTTTAGGCCTCATTAGTAAAGGTAGTCTTCAGTTTTAAAGATGGCTCGTCTCTGAGCTGTTGATAGAAAGTATATGAAGTTTGGCTTCTGTGGGTGGCTGAAGTGGGAACCCAAATAAAAAAAAAATGCATTAAAGTATTGATCATTGACACTTCATACTGAGGATTTTATTAGTTCCCAATTCATACAAGGAAGTCATACAAAGTAATATTCAGTAAGAGATATTAAATTGTCGTCTGTTGAACACATACGATTTAAAAGTGTCAAACAATTGGACTTTAGCTCCTTTAAATGTAAAACCTTTAATGCAAACTGAACTACAGAAGGGTTGCTGAGTTCTTGTCAAATCTGCTAGCAATTGATTATATGGGGAAAAGCACAGCACACCATCTATCAGCTCTCTGCATGGGGGAATGATTAGTTTCTTTTGATCACTGATTGGGATATATTAGACCTCAAAATGAATCCACTCCTCTAGCCTTTAAAGAAGAGAACAGCCACTCCTGACTGAACATTGGTATGTATGGGAAGATCATAAATGTGAAATACAGGGCTGCAGCACAAAAATATTTGAAAAACCAAAATCTTGGTCTTAGTCTCAGCTTGATTTATCTTTGTGCTGCAGGCAGGAGAGCTGTCCCCAGTGGCAACGTTCTTTAGTGGTTTAGACAGCCTCTGCACTGGTGAAAGTGTTGTCCTTGAAATCACCAAGGAATATCTTTATTTCAATTTCAGCTTGAGGTTATCATTACAGTACATTTTAAAGATACATCTAATTCCCAGTTCATACATGGAAGTCATACAAATTATTGATTTTAGCCCAGATCATTAAGAATTTTAACATAGGCAGTGGCTACTCAGATAAAAGAGGTTCTATTAAGAGCTTAACAAAGGTTAATTTTGGTATATAATTAACTCATCAGCTAATGAGCTAAAGACAACTATATCATTTAATTGCTACATCTGGTGAAAAGTTCAAAGAAGAAAAACAACGGCTTTCAACATCTAAGCGCTTAGAGTAGTAGCCATGCTTATTCCCTCACCCCAAGGAAGGTTAAAATCCAGCGCCTTTTACAAATCCCTTTTCTTTGTGTCTCTCATTTCTTTCTTCAATCTGCTTATGTGAACAATTCCTTCAGCCTGCCTTGCTGTAGCTGTTCTCATATGTTGAGGGGATACTATTTAAAATGAAGATGAGTGATTAATTTGTAAGCAAATTTCTGAAAGCATTAAAATCAAGGGGATGGGTAACAGTCTGGTGAAGGATGACAGTGCTCACAGGTGCCGGGTTGTGCACCTGTAATGGAGTAATGCCAGACACAGTACAGACTGGGAGACAAGTGGTTAGAGAGCAGCTGTGCAGAAAAGGGATCTGGGGGTGCTGGTTCACAGTAAGCTCAACTGAGTCAGCAGTGTGCCCTGGCAGAGAGGGCAAATTGCATTTGGGGGTGCATTAAACACAGCATAGCCAGATGGTCAAAAGAGGTTATTCTCCCAGTATATTTAGTGTTGGTGCAGCCTCAACTTGAATATCGTGTGCAGTTCTGGGCTCCACAATGTAAAAAGGATGTTAAGGTACTTGAATGCATCCAGAGGAGCACAACAAAGCTGATAAAAGGGCTGAAGTGCATGTCCTATGAGGAGAGGCTGAGGATACTTGGTTTATCTAGTTATGAGAAGAGAAGGCTGAGAGGTGACCTCATTGCTCTCTACAACTTCCTGAGGAGGTGAAATGGAGAGGGAGGTGGTGGCCTCTTCTCCCTGATAACCAATGATAGAATGCAAGGGAACGGCACAAAGCTGCACCAGGGGAGGTTCAGACTGGATATTAGGAAAAACTTCTTTACCATGAGGGTGGTCAGACACTGGAACAGGCTTCTTCCTAGAGAGGTGGCTGATGCCCCATGCCTGTCAGTGTGCAAGAGGCATTTGGATAACACCCTCAATAACATGCTTTAACTTTTGGTTAGCCCTAAAGTGGTTGGGCGGTTGGACTTGATCTTTGTAGGTCTCTTCCAACTGAGCTATTCTATTCTATTCTATTCTACTTGCTCCCTCCCTCCTGCTATCTGTTCAGTGCCCAAGATTTTTCAGTAGCTGCCAGAGGAGTTTGGTAGAGGAAAGGAGAGGCAGCATTTCAATCAGACAAGAAGAGCAATTTCATTCCTGGTTGCTGTTATGAAGATGTCAACCTACCTGGAGACTAAAAATTAAATCCAGAAGTTTAGTTAACCCTTGACGTTAATGGAAAAACATTTAGTGGCGCAGATGCTCATCTGCTATAACTTGTACTGGGAAGTATAACAATTTACGTCACCTGCGAATCTGCCTCATTGACTATGGTGGGACCTTGTTTTGGGCCTTGGGCTCCTATTGAGCAGAAGGGTCACTGGCCTGGGCTGGCAGCAATAGCACTGACTGTCGTCTTCTTTTGGGAGCTCTTTGGTTTGAGTCACATCTTCCCATCTATTTTCTGGACAGCTCATGTTGACTGAACCTGGAGTTGCACGAGTAGAAAGGTGTGACAGTACGCAGTACAACTTTTACTGAGTTCAGTTGCTGACAAGTGGCGACACTGACAAAAATGAGCTATGCTGTTCCTGCCAAGCTAAGTGGCTCAGAACAAAGAATTTGGTGGTGCTTTGGCTGTAGGTGGGATTAGATATGGCACAGCAAGGAAGGAAAAACTGGGTGAGAGTGAAGTGGAAAGCCCCAAAGCATAAGAAATAGAGTAGTTGTGGGGCTGAAAGAGTAAGGAAGAGGCAGCTGAGGTCCATCTGTCCTCATGAAGGCTGAGTATTTAAAAGCTGAAAGGCCAGGCCACAGTTTTTGCTTGGGTTTGAAATTCAGCAGAAGATCTGTCCTTATTCCTTACACCTTCTTCACATGATGAGAAACTTTCCTGCAAACAGGCACCCCGACAATGACAAACCGAATCCTCATTAAAACAAAGAAAGGTTAAGGGGAAAAAATAACCTATTTAAAATGAGGTAACTCACCAGTCTTTGAGCTGTAAATTGACAATAGGATTTATATAAATCCATAATTGTATCTCTTTTACCTGCAGTTAGGCCAGTTAATGATGAAAAAAGTATACAGCCTATCGTGAGGTTTTAATGAGGATTCTTTTTGCAGAGTTAAAAAAATCCACCAAATTAAATTCTGCCAATTTACTCCATTGCAAATTGAGCGCCACCCTGTGCGCAAAAAAATCATCAAGTAGCTTAAATCAGTTACAGCTAAATGTGTAAGTCAGCGTGTGCTTTAGCCTTTAGTCATGAAGAATATATTAGATTTTAAAAATAAATGGCTTTCTGCTGAGTCTTCATTGCAATGGCTTTCTGACTTTTAATTAAATTTTCAGTACTTGTGGGTGCTTCTTCATGTACTTTGTCCACAGAATTCACAGCATCTCTATCATTATGTGCGGTGGAAAACCAGATTGGAGATTATTAAGCTTGTTCGTTCCTTTGTTATTCACTAGTACAATACCTGGAGAATTTATTTTTTTCTCTTGTAAGATAAGAGCAAAGCATTTATTCTACAATAATACTTTATAAGAATGAAGCAAGAATGCATAAACTGAACATGATTAGCAGTAGCTGGTAGCTCGTTACATTTTGCTCATTAGACACTTCTGGTCTCTTGCATTGGTGTTAAATGAACTTAATGTAAATTAGTAAGTACAGGTTCGTGTCATTCGGAAGAGGCTCATAAGGCAAAGGAGAAACAGCGGGCGTTGCTGGCCTCGGTGAGGAGCTCTGGTGCCTGCAGCTGTTGGAAGGAGCCATGGTTGCTTGTGTGGGAGTACAGGAGCAAGCCCTGTAAGGCTGTGTATTGCATCTGCCAATGACAGCACCAGTGCTTTGAGGGCTGGCTTCACACAACTGATTGGGAAGGGGGAAAATGAGGTGTAATGCCTGCTGTTTCCTTCATCTGCATGACCCTGGTGCCAGCTCTGGGCCTGGGTGTGTTGGGCCTGGGTGTTTTGGCACCATAGGGTGTGCCCTGCCACCCTGCCCAGCTGCAGGGCCAGCTCGCCCGCTTCTCTGCCCTGCCAGGCTCCTTCACTCATGCAAGGTAACTAGAGGTTGGTGCCAATCTTGCCAGGGAGCCCTGTGTGTGTGGAGGCTGCAGGTGCTGCTTCACTGTCCCAGGAGACCAGGCCTGCAGGAGTGGCGGCCATGTTGGCCTCAGAACATCCTGTGAGGTGTTCCACACAAAATGGCGTACCTCACCTGGCTAGTGGGCTGCCTGCCTTTCCTTCCCACCCACTCCTGCTAAGTCTTTGAACTTTGAGCAGAAAGTCTTCATCTGAGAGATGTCAAAGTGTGTGATTCAGTCAGGGGGATGTGGGGTGAGGAGGTGGGCTGGGCACGGCCATGGGCAAGCTGTGCTTCATCACCTTCAGCTGGGATTTGTGGGAACAAGAACAGGGGCTGTGTCGCAAGCAGTGCCTGCAGCCACATGTCCATACCGGAGCTGTGTGGATGACAACAGCCTGCATAGGACACTTGTCTTTGTGTCTACGAGGCAGATTACACAATCATGGAAATGTGACAGGAGGATGCAAAGGTTTAGGAAATAATCTTAGCNTAACAAAAATGAATGTGGCTGGGCAGTGGTGGACCTATCATGCACCTAATTTCAAGTGTCTCATCACCAATTATCCCCACATGTATCTGTTCTCTTTACCTGATGGACTAAGATTGACTCTCAGACCTGGGCTCTCTTTTTCCTTTCTCAGTGTTGCTTGCAGCGTGTCATTTTTCCATTTGTCTGCAGCTGCCTCTTTAAAGGCTACAGCCCAGCTCACTTACCACTCTGTTTGGCTGTTTTGTCTGCAGTCTACTGTCAGTCCTGGAGGTTAGTTTTCCTCCTTACAGAGTTGTTTTATTATGGGAGAGCTGAGAGCCTCTTCCTGGAGTTTAGTGTAAACCAATTTCACAGAGAGCTGGGCTTGTATAGAGGAGACTTTAATGGGGTTTTCAGAGAGGTGTTGGGGGTGGAGAGAATAATGGACACTCTCCTTTTTAAGCATAGGAAAATTATAAAATGGTATACTCCTTGCAGAATGTTTTGCATTGACCTCTTAACATCATGCATTAACATCTGCTAGAGCAGGCTGGAAATCTGGAATTATGGTTGGGGTGGGAGAAAGGAAATTTGGGAAGCTGGTTAGTTTTTGTTTTGTGTCAAAATGAACAGTGCAATTTTATGAAGGAAAAAAAAAAAAAAAAAAAAAAAAAAAAAAAAGAGACAGCCAGAGCTAGTCTTTTCTCTGTTCTCTTTCTCTCCTGTTACCTGCCTGCTTTTGGTACTCACTTTGAAAGTGGCCAAGCGTTGTTAAGTGTCCTCCTAGCCTCTTTCAGAGCAAGTCTTGGGCTATGTGTTGTTTTGCCGTGGCCCTGTGTGGACAGGGTGTGTTGGGGCTGGAGGAGTTTTGCACCACTCCACACTGGCAGGATGTGGGCCAGTCACCGTCCATACGGGCGTGCTAAAGTAGTGGTCGGGGGGGGCTGTCTGCACCCATCTGTGCTGACATCTGTGGGTCTTTTAATCTCTTCTCATGTGGGTGTTCTGCAGAAAAGGGCTCCAGAGCATGTTTTCTATAAAAGCTTTCCTTTTGACTCTATTTTGCAATGAAAGGTGGTTTTCAGCAAGAGATCTTAGCCCAGTTCTATCTAGAGGTTGCAACTCTGAGCCACTAGCTATTAGGTACTTAAAATGCGGGAAAACTGCAATTTTTTATAGTTACTATGGCACTTTGCTGAGACAGGGTTGACTATCCTTCTGAGAAGGTGTTCAGGGAAGGTACGAGTAGAGCGGACAAAGACCCAGCCTTATTTTCACTTCCTGTAGGACAATACGTGTGGTACCTATCAATATTGTATTCAAGTACTGCAAATGGAGTTACTAGACACCTTAAACATTCTCTAGCAGATCCATATGAGCTCTCATTTGTACAGATGCCTGTAAAACAAGCTTTCTGACCCAAATCAGCACCAGCCCAGCACTAAGGAGCTGGTCTCTTTACTCGGCAAGGTATCCTTCTTGTCAAAATGCATTTACATAGAGCCCTGCAGCCTATGCACTAATAGCACCTCCCCCTGCTTCTGCCTCCTAGTGGGCTGTCTGAAGGAGGCTATACATATGTATTAAGTTATTAAGCAGTGGTATGGGTTCTCACAAGTTCAAACGCAGAGCATGCTGTGCCTATGCTCAGACGTCTCCAGGAGGGCCTGGATTAATAGAAATGCAAATGGAGCATCTGCACAAGGCCATATGATTAGAGCCTTCCCCCTCACACCTCAAAGTCAAAAGCAGAAAAACACTGCATGTGAAATACAACCAAAAAAAAAAAAAATGGTGATATAATATGCAAAGTCTGTTACCAATTCCAACAGCAGTCAGCAAAACATTGAGCCTCGCCCCACTTTAAGCACCATTGCCCCTACCTTCTCAAAGGTAATTGTTTTAATCAGCATTGAATTACTTGGGTCTGTAGAGTCCATAGTGATGCTTGCCTTTGCCTGGGGTTCCACTGAACTTCAGCTCAGTCCCGTCCAACAGGAGGGCTGCTAACCTGAGCAGAAAAGCTCCTATTCTGTGCCAACTTATATGGAGTTCTTCCTGTACTAATGGGAGGTTTGAATGTGGCACATGCTAGTAAAATCCGTCATTAGTAAAACCAGCTAGGGCAGATGCACTTAGTCAAATTCTGCTTTCAGGCAAACTGGTATAGACACGAGTCCATGTGTAATCACTCTGGGTCTGTTTCCTTCTACCTTAAAGCAGAATTTGACTTACTTGAGACATACCCTGCTGTGTACAGGCTTTAAATCATTCTGGAGACACCCAGTCAGCCATTGCCTGGACTAGCGTTGCCTTACTTGATGTTGGTTCCTGTTGCCACAAATGTGGAAAAACCAGAAGTGAGCGAAGCTTATCAAGTAGGGTCTTGGTCCCAGCCAGATCTGTGAGATGTGATAGGAGAGGGTTAAGTGATGGAAAAAAATTCTCAGACATCCCCTCTTGCAGTGATATCAGGTTCCTTAGAGGTAATGAATGAATGATTCCTCTGTGGAGAGATCTTGACCTTTCTGCGGGAAATACAGACTTGTGGCTGCTCATTACCCATACAGTCAGGTGTCTTTTTTGTCGCTTCCTGGTGGTCTGTCTTCTCAGGAGGTAAATTATTGCAGGTTACTGCAGGCCTCCTCTGGTCAGGGTCTTCTGAAGAGACCCTTATTCCACCAAGAATTTTGTTGGGTAAAGTCTGTAGGACAGGTGTTCTTTACCTGCTTGCCAAGCTGATTCCAGCCTTGCAGGGGCACAGCAAAAAGAGAGGTAGTCACGGGGAAGCAGCTTACCTTTATCCTCTACGTGAGACCAGCTTTCCTGTGAACGTGGATCTGCTCTCAGCACATTTCAGAATGTGCAAGAAGTCCCTCTTCTTCTCAAGCTTCACCCTTACATACCGGTACCATGGATGTATCTATGGAAGCAAACAGTCCTCACATTTTTGTAAACATGGATATTGTAGAACCTGTTTTGCTTCTGTGAAGTTGTTGTATCCACTTGACCAAGAAGTCATCTTTGCTTTCAAAAGGTTTCTTGGAATAGGAGTACAATTGTGATTCTAAATTTAAGCCACTATTAGTGATTCTGTCAGAGTAAGAAATCAGACTGTGTTTTTTCACACGTTGTGGAGGTTTTATTTAGTGTATCCTTGTAAATGACTCCCCTGATGGTATAGGCTATTCACAGATGCTGATACACTTACTGTCTCTGTGAATGAGGTAGCAAGCTCTGGAGTTCTTCCATGTCCTAAAATAAGGCTCATGAGCAGCTGTTGTTGCCTGTTCAGTGGTTCTATTTAATATGTAAAGGATAAAAATACATCTAGCACTTTGCCTATGACTTTCTTTCTGGAAGTGGGGAAACTAACCTGAACATGATGTAGCTCATGTTGTGAAGTACAGTCCTATATATCGGATTCAAATACCTCTCAGTTAATATTAACCTTACAGAGCATCTGGTGATGAAGCTTTCTGCTTTGAGTAACTTTAACCGCTAAAATATGAATGCTGTCCTACAGACACTGAAGTTATTTCTTCAGAAGCCACTGCATTGCTCTTTGGCTTTTTATGCTTGTTATAGTAGACTTGCATTCTGAGAACTCCTTTCATACATCTGTTGCCAGCAATCAGCTTCCCTTAGAAAACCTGGAGAATTTGTCATCATTCCCCCTGTTAGGCTTGTGAGCTGAAAAGCAAATCAGAAAAACAGTTACCCTTAGAACAATACATTCCATCTTTGCCAAAAAGCATGGGAAAAGCTGCAGTGATTTTCATGTTTGTTTGTTGTTTTGTTTGGTTTTGTTGTTTTGTTTTGTTTTTGCAGGCAACTAAAACAGGACTCTATTTGCAAGGGAAGTAAAATTTTGTATATATATATATTTACACAGTGTACCTGGAATGTTGAATCTAGTCTTCCTATTTAACATTCACAGGACAAACCAAACTGAGCTAGAATGAGGAATCGGGAGTGATTCTTCTGTTCAATGTCAGAATAGGGGTATGGTGAGCTGGTTTCATAAGTGCTGGCATCCTGCTTTACAGTTTACCAGCTGAATAGCAGTGTGGCTATATGCAGGCCTTGACTTTTCAAAGATATCGCTGTATTTATTTGTGTTGTAGTTAATCAACTTTCTTATCTGGCCTCAAACCTTAGAACCAATGGTACATAAATTCCTAAATAATTGCACACTCCAGGCCCGCACAGACCAAGACAGAAGAAGAATTAATAAAACATACATACAAGCCTCTGCTGATTTCTCTGCACATTAAAGGCTAGGGATTGCCCAGCAGTGAGCACATTTGTATACATTCTTCTCACATGCCATTAACAGAGCTGACCTCTTTCAGCAGCATACACAAACCCAAACTATAGCTACAGGAACCCTTTTATTTCTTTTAGTCAGAATATATTATTGTGGTGTTTGCAGTTTGGTGCAGAAATGAATAAAGGAAACTGTACCCTCAGGTTAGATGTGAATCTGACTTCCAGTATATTATGGGCAGGATGAGCATAAAATCTAATGGGGGAAGAGGGCCATTCCTGTTCAACCAGTTGCTGCAGGTCCACTGTAAAAACATAATATATTTCTGGGAACCTGATGCATTTTGCTTGCTATTTCCATGGTTGATTCAAGTAGACGAGAAGGAGGAATGCAGAAATACATGTATTATTTGAGATACAACATAAATATGCAGTAGTTAGAAAAAAGTAATTTATTATAACATTTATAACATATTTTTATTTATTCAAGATGTGATGCTATTTTGACAAAAACATTACATCAGTTCAGTGTGCACCACTAGCTGTATCTGTCGACTTTCGTATCTGAAGCAAGAGTTTGCTATATATAATTTATTTTGATTTAAGTAATAACAAGTAGCGTCCTGTGTGAAACTTTGGCTATTCTGACACATGATAAGAGCTACAGCGATAAGCTAAAGCATTCAAATAATCTTTCAATCAGGAGTTCTTCTTTTCAGCTATCCAGAGGAAAAGCCATTTCACTGCTATCAGTGGGGCAGAGCAGCGTACTTATAAGTGCAGATATGACCGAGTAGCATAAGAACAGACTCCTCCTGGTTCACCGCAGCCCCTCAGCTGGAGATTACTGCAGCCTTGGATTGGATGCCAAACAAATCCTGTGCATGCTCTTGGCCTGTTTCAGGGCAAAGCCAGCCAGGTGTATTTAAATCACATTAGAATGGTTTAGTTTTCAAAGAGGTACTTGCAGCACCATGGCAACAACTAACTGAAGAAAACAGTTGGACTGGTAATTTCTTAAATCATTTCAGCTAGGTCCTTTAGAGAAGGTCTTGTTTGCACCCTGACCTGGCTCTTGCTGCATCTTGTACAAGAATGCAGTCCCCCCAAAATGTTCAGCTCCTGCTCGCTGCAGTAGTTGAGCCCTGGCACTTCAGAGGATGTTCTAGATTCCAGTCAGGCACTTGCTTAGGGGGACATTTCTAAGGGGATCCTCGGGCCAGATCTTCCACTGTTTTAAAGCATCTGAGCCCCAGTGAAGCTGGGTGGCTCGGCAGCATGTCAGTGCGTAGTGTTGCAGATGCATCATTGCTGGCAGTGCTGTGAAGTAAAGGGAGAGCCTGTCTGTCAGATCTCACCTTGGGGCTTCAGGATGAAAGTTAGATATATAGCATCCTTTAAGGTGTTTTCCAAACACATTTGATTGGGAATGTAGTAAGCCTCGCTGAACATGGAATCCTTTGTTGCTGTTTTCATAAAGTCACTTCTAGTCACTAAAGTGACTTCTAGTAGAGCAACAGAGTAAATGTTATCTAGGAATAGTGTGCTGCAAAAAAAAAAAAAAAAAGTAACAAATTACTCTTTCAGGAAGGCATGTCAGTGGACTAGGTACCCAAGACGTGGAGACACATTAAAAAGAAAATATTTCAGGTGTCCAGGATGAATGCAGAGTATATGGGATGAAGAACACTTGCTTGGCCATGAACACCGTTAGAAGGTGACTGTTTTTCATAAAATATGCAGGATCTTCTCTGGCAGTACCTGGGTGGTATCTGCCTGTACAATGATCCAAAGGCGCACCCTACTTTTTAATTCAAATCCATGGTGTGCATTCAGACTGTTCTGGTTCACAGCCTTGGCTGCATGGTTGGTAGTGAAGGAATAAGGACCAAGTTACAGTGTGACGGTCAGGCTGACTCTTGGAGCGTATCTACTGGATGCCACAGTGTTCTCCACAACACAGTCATGACTGGGGTCTTGCCTCCTTTGGACTTAATTGACATGCTACAATTAAGCATCTTCTTGTCAGGTCAGAGCCATGATGGATTATGAAGCTTCACACAGTTCCCTAGATGGATTGGCTTTAGCTCCAGGAGAGGACATGCATGATGCACAGAGATTAAATGGCTTATCCAGACAATTACAGCAGGCTTCAGGTAAAATGGGAATAAAATCATCCAGCTCTTTTCCTCTCTTGCCTTTTTGCTTCTGACATTTAACATTAAATCCCTGTGTCATTTTATCTCTTGTATCTACCACTTTGTTGGTTTTTTTTTTTTTTTTTTTTGGTCTGTACAATTTGGTGGTACTATATGGGACATGTAGTTGAACATTAGCCTGTAAAAACTGAATGTGATGGGAAGCAGGTTCTAACAAAATCACACTTTTATTTCAGTGACAACTTACAGGACAGACTAAAGAGAGGCAAAAATAGCTTTACATCAGAGATTCCTGGATACAGCATGTTCTGCTAAAAGATAGCTATCTTCACATAGTAACTTTCTGACTTCCGTGTTTACTGTGGTTCCCCTTGCAAGTGTTTTTGAGGACTGCAAGGAAGAGCTCTTAGTTACAGCAAAGTCATCCTGTTCAATAGCAGTCACCTCACATAATACCAGCAAGGCCAGGTTTAGCTTTCTAGGGAGCCAGTAAGCTGAGTTGGTGGTATCCTGTGGACACTACTATATGTCAATACTTCAAAAAATCCTTCTGTTGCCAGCTGGGAATCTCCCAGCCACTGCTGTGCCTCTTCTCTCCAAAGTATCATGAGAAACAGTGATCTGTGCGTGTTTGGCTTCTCTTTGAAATGCTACAAGAACACTCTTTCTTGCTGCATTTTAGAGCAATGTAAGAGGGTGCACTCAAGGGAATCACAGATCTGAAGAAAAAGCAGCTGTTTTTTTGGATGACTTTTTTTTTATATTAGTTCCTATCCTTCTTTCAAAGTGTGCCTAGTTTATAGGTATTATGCTTCCAGCTGCCCCACACAAAATTAAGATGAGATGTATATATTTTTGACTACTAAGAACTGCAGGGAGAAAATTCTCTTATGAATGGCACAGGGGTTGTTGTTGTTGTTGTTGTTCTGTCCTTCCAGTATGGTCTATGCCCTCTCAAAACAGATTAATAAACAACTGGGTAGTAGCCCCAGCAGAGATGGCCATCTGCATGCAAATACTGATCGGAGGTTGACCCTTTGTTTTTATACCTGGAGGAGGGATAGGAGGAGAAAAGAATCAGAGTTGTGGCAGCCTGGGAAACAAGCCTAAAGACTTGGAGTGGTACTCCCCATCTCCCAGAAGCTCAGTCATTTTAGGTAATACCATGGCAGAAAACTGAACTGCTGTAACGTTAAAGTGAATCACTACAGTGATTCAACAGATGTCCAGAAGGAATTGGAAAGGGCAGGATTAGACCCGTGGATGCCTTTCTACCTGGTGTGAAACTCCAGCACAGCATCTTGTAAGCTGTCAGCACTGAAAGAGACCAAGCTATCCCTTCCCTAAAAAATGACATTGGGCTACCATGTGAATATAAGACAGTATGTTCTAGTGGTGAAAACGTGACACTGATCATCAGGAGACCACACAGAGAAGTCATTTTACCTAGTTTTGGATGCATGTACCTGAGCTAGTTGTGTAGTTCCCCTGCTGAGCCAATGGAGAGACATAGGTGCTTTAAAGAGTGGTTCATCTCCTCCTCAGGAAGATGTCTAAAATAATGAAAACAGTTTATGTCTACCAAGTGACTATAAAGGGAATCAAGGATGACCAGTTCAAATGCAGACAGAGTAGGCATCTGGAACTAGGAGAGAGGAACCACAGCCTGTTTTCGCTTTGGATGTGGCCAGTGTCATGCTGTGTGGCTCTACAAAAACCCTTATATTTTCCTGTGCTTCCTGTTGTCAATGTGTCCACTGGTTGTGATGAGATCAGGCCACAGAATTTTTCTCTCAATACCTGAAAGTTCAAAGCTTAATTCCACATTTCTGTTACAGCTTTCTAATTGTTGTTATTATAAAAACAATGCCAGCAAATTTATTAACTAACATGATTAAACTGAGCTTCCCATGAGAAACTCATCACTTAGACTGTCTGTCACTCGAGAGTAGAACAGCATGGTTTTTCAGTAGGTTTAGGATCCCTTCACAAAGGGGGCCCTCTGGGTAACAGAATATATATATTTTTTAAGACGGTGTGCAATGTCTGTGGACAAGTAATGGCATTAGCAGTGCTGTGAAAATTATCTTGGACTTCTAATGACGATAACTTGTTTCAGATAATTAAATATATGATACAGATGCTACAGAGCAATGGTTACTGTGCTGGGCTAATTTTCTGGAAACAGCAGTCTGAAACCTGTGGAGGGCTCAGTGGAGCATGCTGGGTGCTTTGCACTTTCGATAACTGGGCTGGCTGCTTACAGGTCTTATACACAGACATGGAGCCCCTGTGTTTGAGAACCTGGGCTATGCTATACACTGCGCTCCTGAACACCCTGTTCCTGGAGCAGTTGTGGCTGTCTTAACTCCTATGCATTACATATGTTATGCCTAATGTTTTAATATACAGCTTTATACTTGGATTTTCTTCCTCTGTGGACCTGTTTCTGCTTTCCCTCTTCTCTCAGTCCAATCCCTTTTTTGTTCCTGGTGTTATTTTGCAGGGATTTTATCTCATTCATTGTAATTTTTCTTTCCCACCTTAACCTGGCAATAGCCAGGGCTCCGGCTGGCCTTGGTGCGTTAGGTACTGCAGTGGGCAGCCTCATCCCTAGACAGGGCTGCAGCTGACTTTGGCGAGCAGTTGTCTATTGCCTGCACTAAACAAAATACAAGAGTTCATTGTGTCTACTAGATATTCTTTGTCTGAGGTGTCCTTCTAGTCCCATGGGGGAATTCCTTGCTAGATGCTATTTTAAGATGTAGAAGATGTAGGTGGAAGATATATTAAGATGTAGGTGGAATTTCAAAGTCCAGATAGGTTCAGGGTTACTTACCTTACAGTCTTTGGAGATATGAGTAATTTGAGTGAATGAGCCTTAGGTCCTAGATCCTAGGCTTGTATTAGCTCCAACTAATGTCAGTGAGAAGGGAGAAATCATTTCTGATTCTGATTGTAGTCAAAGGGCTTGTCTCAAAGCCTGTTCCAGGGCACTCTGCTGTGGACTCCAGATGTACATTTTGGCTTGAGGAGTGAACTTTCAAGACAGAATTTCCATGGAGAAATAATAGGTACTAATTTGCTGTTCAAAGTTGAAAAATAAATGATGTTGCACTTCATAAATAGGGTGTTAATGATGAGCAATGAAATAATCGATTTCTCCTCATTAAATAACAAACAGCACAAGCTGAAAAATTAACCAGTTTGTTTCACACAGTTGGATTAATGGAGAACCAAGTGGGTCTTAACTTCCTCTCACCAATGAATAATGGCCTAGAGAAACACAGTGCTAATTGAGGCAACATTGGTGGTAGTAAATAAGTCAATCCTGTATTTATTAGAGCACTAGAATGTGCATAATGCATTGAGCTTTAGTTATCACTTGAAAGTTCACAATGCTGGCAAAATAGTCTGTTGTATCTCTACTGGAAGAAGATTGTTTCTCTGACAGGAAATCCATATGTCTGGGAGGAGAGGCATTAATTTAGTAGAAGGTGAGAAGAGTGCCACGTGTGGAGAGAGTGGCCTGCTCTTGTCTTAACTGCCATTCAATAATTACTCTAAATGCATCACTAATACAGCAAAAGGCACAGTCAATCATTCAACACCCTGCCTTTGTAAACTTCTTAATGCTGCTTAGTTCTGACGGGAAGTTCAGAGGAAACCAGGGATAGTATTTAAAACATGCAAAAAGCAAAAATACTATACAGGACAAGTCAGATTTTTTTCTTTTTCTCCGCAGGAACATGCAGAGTCTTCAGTGCCAGTGAAGCGAGCTTGTTGGGATGGGATTTGGCTTAACTGGCTAGTTGCAATGCAGCATAGATTTGGTCTAGATAACAGCATGCTAGATTGGACCTTAGGAAGCCTGAAGCCTGGGGTTTAGTCTTTGCTCTCCCTTTGACCTGCTGGATCATTTTAGACACATGTGCCTTTTCATAACCCACCTAGAAGATAGGGAGGATGATAGTGCCTATTGTAAAGTGCTCAGAAAGCTAAAAAAAAGTGCTATATGGAAGAGCTGTAAGGAGTGGTAATTTCCTTCTTTCTACTTGAATTATATTAATCTTGAACTTACTGGTTCTAGCAGAAATAGCCATAATAATCTCATTGGAGGGAATTACTTCTCATCAGGGTGAAACTTTCTCTTTTCTGCTTTAGCTGACCATTTATCCGTACTTGTCTGATTATGCTGGTATCAAGCAAGTTTTAAATGTTCCTAGTTTAATAAAGAATAGATTTAGCACTGGGACAGTTGGAAGGTGGTCAGATAGCCCCAGCTTTCTAAGACAGCTAAGCATATAGGAAAGTTACTGCTATTCAAGAAGCTTCAATCTATGCTCAAAAAACTAATTAAATCTCCTAAAGAGTCACTTGTCTGCCCTGAGGACTCACTGATTTTGTCTTTGTTTAAATTCAGGCAACAGCCTTTATGGCAATGTGATTTATTGTAACTAATTATTCCTCATGCTAGGTGCAGACCTTGATCTTAGCAGAAGTCAAATGGAAGATATTCTCAGTTTAAGAACAGCTCCATTTTCAGTAGCTAGTGGTGTCACCATTTCTTTTCTAACAGATCACATCATGACACACAAGAAATGTGATTCTGCAGAACTGCAAAATCTGGAGAAGATAATGAAAATTCATAAAGAATTGATAAAAAGAAGAGGAAATATGAAGGATATTCCTGAAGAAGCTGCATCAGTAGGGGAGTTTCTATTACAGGTAACTGGAGTAAGTCCCTCGGGAGTCTTCTGTTTTCATCTATTTATTAAACAACTAAGAGAGTAAGACAAACTATAAATTAATTATACTTGCCAGTGACATAAAGTCAAGGCGGTGGTGAACATAGATAATGCAATTCATAGACAACAGGGGGCCAAATTTTCTCCTTGCTTACACCTGTTCAATCTCACTGAAGTCAATGGGATTGGACAGGTGTAACCGAGGAGAGAATGTAGCCTCAGGCCTTTTCTAGAAAGGGGTGGAGAGCTGGTAAAGATGCTTAATGTTAATAAATATAAGTCTTACCCATTAGCCTGAGATGCACAAAAGACAAAGAACAAAGTGGGCAGAGAGATGAGGTGCACAAGGTGTAGTATGGGCACTTTGCGCCCAGGAGCTTTAGTGATTTCAGGTGATGCTGTGAGAGCCCAAGCCAGGTGGCCTTGGTGGTGGCCCAGGGCTGTTGCACTGATGAACGATTTTGAGTGTTTTGATCCGTGTGCACAACCTGCAAGGCAGTTGCCGCATAGCATATGCCTTCCATGCTATTTATTGGTGACTTGCATATACAGTAGCACTGACTACCTCTTATCAATTAAGAGTTTTGTCTCATAAACAGATTAAGTGGCAGAACCTCTCAGCCCTGTAGTTCTCTCACTCAAACTGTTCATCAGACTCTTGTCTGATAAAAGGTATCCACAGCCTTATGTATTCATTCACAATCTAAATCTCAGGTTACCAAGGTAACAAGCAGGTTAATCAGCTCCACCACACTTTCCTTAATTGAGGGAGAGCACTTCATTCTCCACTTCAGTCAGTGATGTACAATAGCCTTTTTTAGTTGGCTCTCATAGACTGGTTTTGAGCCACTTGACTCTGAAACAGTCCCCCTCTCCAACGATAGTGTACAGTACTGTACACTAACAACAGACGTGATTGAATTGCTGAATTACATAATGTGGTTTCCAACTGTCTTGTGCCACAATGTTCATACATAATTTATAGTGGAATTGCATTAGGTTGTGTCCTTTGCATGAGATTGGTTGTCTTGTGGCTTATGGCTCCAGCCCTGTGATGGAAGTAGGGCAGAGCCATAGTGCACCAGCATGGCTTTGGGAGAATGGCCCATGGCTGAAACAGTGCAGGGGTGCACAGGGGATTGGGAGCCTTTCCTTGACTTTGCCAAAGCCTGCCTGCCTGCCAGAGGTTATGCCTCTTATGCCAACTTTATGCCTCAGTTCCCCATCTGTAAATGGGAGGCTGATTTACTGCAGGCGTATTGCTGATTTAGATTCAGATTCTTCTTGTTTGTGATGTGCTTCAAGGTAATCTGTGCCACTGTCTCATTTTTTCTGGAACCCCTTACCTCTCAAAATTTAAAAGAAAGAAAACACCATGCTATATCAAGTGCTTTTTGTGAGCGATCAGTGCCTAGCCTGAGTCTCTCTCACCACCAGCATCTTAAAGCTCACAGAATGTTTAATATGGGGATTTCAAGTGGTCGGACACACTTCTTTGCATACTGCTTAAGCAGGGAGGCATTTAGCTATGACTGAAATGCTGCCACCTCTGTAGTGTAGCATGTATTCATCATGCACATAAATACTATCCAGGAATTACAGACAGAAAGTAAACTGCTTGTAACAACTGCAGGGGGATTCGAGTACGAAGAATGAATTAGAGCTGCAGTATTAGTACAACCACAGCAACTTGTGGCAGGGAGCCTGGACTTATATTTATAATACATGTGGATGAAGTCTCCAGTTTTATGACTGTCTCATGAGCGGGAGCCATAACAACACAATGCCCTCTAATGCCAGGCTGGAGAGTGAAGCAAGTAGCAAAACTTTGCCCTAGTTCCTAAGTGCAAGATTTTCAATGACCTCCTCAGACACTCCACCCTGGCCAGCAGTGTAACCCTAAAACCACCTAAAGCCACTCAAGTGCTCCTAAATTTGACAGGGGAAAAAAAAAAAGGCAAAGAAATACTAAGAATTTAAAACCAGCACATTCTTTTAGTGTTTGTCACTGTAAACGTGAAAGGTTGATTTGTGATGAGAACAGTATACAACAGGCTTCAAATTTTCACCAGTATGGGACTTCTAAATGCCTGCTACTAGCAGTGCCTTTTTATTTATTGTGGTGTGTGCCTCTCTTTAAGTTTGGGAATCATCAAAATAGGGTAGACTCAGCCTTTGTAATGCAACCCTCTAGGAACAATTTCATTCAGTCAAAGTAATACTGAGACCTTGGAGAGGAGAATGTATCTAAAAAGCATAATTTTTTTTAAGGGAAGCCCTTGCATCAACCTTCTATTCTATATTATCATTAACAATTTCTGCTAACCCAAGAAGATACAGTGCTTTCTAAAGTACAAGCCAAAGCTCACTTGGCTATGTTAGAAGCAGATTTTTGAATCCCTTAGTTCCTCAAGTCTTTAATACTGCCTGTAAATCTTGACAAAATTACTTTTTCAGGCTTCAAACAAGGCTTTTTTATGAACTTTTCCAACTGTCACCTTGAGAAATATCTAAATGACCCAAGAACTACTTACATTTTCTGCACTGTGTAAACCAAAATTTCACAACTGCCTATAATTTGAAATACTGTATCCCTCCCTCTTGGAAAAACAACAACAACAACAAACACACAAAACCACAACAAAACCCTCACACATTAATGTTTGCTTTTTCCTCTTGACTGTATATCACATAAAACCACCTCCAATGTCTTGGGTCCCAAGTAACCAAGACAGAAATCTGTTACTTTTTAGATGGAAAAGTCTTAAAAGTCTGGAAAAGTAGAGGCTACTCTGCAAATGAGAAAATTTACATCTTGCTTACCAATAAGAAAGTCCGAGTAAAACTTCTGGTGGAGAGGAGAGGGAAAGAGCAGGGATGCCCACTGCACTTTCCAGTGGGAAAGCTCCACCGCGCTTATGCTTAGAAGGCAAAAAAAAACAATACTTCAAAATCTTTTTTATTCAGGTATACCTAAAAGCATGTACGTTTTTTCACATAGAAGAAAATACTGTTGCTGTTCATTTATGTAACATTATTAACTACCAACATTAAAAACATTTGCAAAAAAAGATGTGCTTTTGGTAGTGAAGCACTCCCAATTTATTTACAATTAGAAAAACAAAACAGAAAAGAAAATACTAAAGAATTGTACATGATGAGTTCAGTACAGAGGACAAGCGCAACTCCTGGCCAGAATATTCAGAAACTAACCCCAGAAAACTCTCATTACAAAGCAGATGAAAGTATTTATTCCTTGCTAATTCAGAGGTTTAATTTTCTCTTTATTATATGTCCACTTGGAAGTTCCCTTAATATCCATATATTTCTGCAGAGTCTTCCTGTCCTCACAGGGTTCTAATTAAAAAAAAAAAAAAGGCAAGCCAGGCAAGTTGGAAATTTTAATAAAATAAAAAATATAATATTTTATATCTTGATGATATAAATCAAAAATACAACAATGAGTATTGATGGGATGTGAGCTTAATCCCACTTGTGGAAAAACACCTCCATAACTCATTTGTGAGTAAGGCAGAAATATGAGATTTGCAGTTCAGTCATGGGATAAATTATGTGCTCCTCAGATAACCATTATGTATCTGGAAATGTCTGTATCATTCACAGCCTTGGGTAACAGCAAGAGGCTGTGCCTTCCTATTGCTTTAGCCAAGTTTGCTCTTCAAACATTTATTGTGCAGTGCTTATTGCAGGGGATAAATAATGCATACGAGGGAACAAAATTTACATTATAAGTTGATTAAACTGCTTAACAGTTTTTAGCCACTCTCTAAATAAGGATTTTTAACCAGATTTAATCTATGCAATGTTTCATGCCCAAAGAACAGCATTTAATCTCTGTTTAACTGAAATTTAGTTAGCAATGTTGACACCTCTGCATTTTAACACTGGGATTTCTTTGTGGGACACAATCCCTTTCACTCAACTTAATATCCCATCTTGGTCTCTAAGGGAAAATAATTGAGTTTAGGCTAGTTTTAAATAGCGATAAGGACAGGGAACACAGATGGGTATTTCATTGATTAACACTAACACTGGCCTAAGGCCTTGGTGTCAGGCATTAGATTAGGACATTACGAAGAGAATGACAGAGTTTTGGCACTTTATTCCTCCTCAATAACATTCTTTCACATATTAAGTTTATCCCACCCTAGGTAGCTACTTTATCATGCAGAAGGCCTTAATCCACTGATGTGACTCTATCTGCTTTCACTTTGATGCTGCCTCTGTTTACAAGAGTAATGCAGCCTGTGTAAGACAAAGTACTCGTGACAAGAACAACTGAATAAGGCTTTTAGATGCACAGAGCTCTGACCTAAAAAAAAAAAAGAAAAAAACCTTCAATAAACTTCAAAATACTCCAAACCAAAAGAGAGCGGAAAAAAATCAACAAAAACCGGAGGCTTTTTGAAATGAAGTTATGTTGTTTGCATCATGAAGAAACAGACATGAGTTTTTCATCAAGAAGATTCAACTTTACTGATCTTCTTGTACTGCACTTTATCTTTTCTTCACCTTTGACCTTCCTTTCAGTGTCTCCTCAAGGCATCATGAACGTAAGCCTTGTGGTGTTCTTTTAGAAGTAGGATTGCTGCTATCCCCTCTGGTGAATTTAAGCAGCTGTTGGAGTCAGTGACAAGGTTGGCTACAGATTTGGTATACTGGCTGGGAAAGAGATTAAGGGTCAGTCCCCAGTGCTGGGAGACAAAAGATTCAAGCAGTTCAGGATTTTTTGGATATCCGAAAAAGATTTCATGAAATTTGTAAAGATCTAACAGTGTATTGCAGGTTTCATGTGGTCTAAACAGCTTATAGCAAGTAAAACTCTAGGTAGCCAGTAAGTGGTGTTTTCACAGCAATGCTGTTTTTCAGAGGTGTGTAAGATCTAGTGTAATATAATTCCACAAAATGGCATTGCTGAAGACAGAAACTAGTGACTCTTAGCACTTGCAAGGACTGTTACTATTAGGTGGACTTCCAATTTTATGAGACTCAGACTAGTTTATTTGTGTGGTTATGACAGAAAACCTGAGGTTTGGGTGATTTTTTTTTTCTTTTTTGTCTCTAGTTAGTATAAGATTTTAGAGACCAGATAGTTAGAGCAGCATTTTGGATAATTTTTTAAAAGCGTATTTAAAGAGACACTAGGAAACTTACTTTATTTTTTCAAAATCATGGGAAAATTTTGGAAAATTCTTAATGACAGTAGAGGTATGGGCAAGGAGCCAAAGGTTTTTACCGTATGGGTTTGTATCTATGAAGGCTTTTCTGCTACAAGTACAGGCCTATTTGATTTTGTTTGGTGTGTCACTGTACCAGGATCATGGCTGAAGGGAGGAAGAAAAATTGCCTTTTTTCATAGTTCCAGACAGTTGACAAGAATGCTTATTCTGTGGGCATTCTGTGAATGTTGGCAACAAGGAAATGTTATTTTTGTTATATTTTTGTGTTTGTGCATAAACGGTCCTATTGTTTAAAATTATCCACATGACATAGGGGCAATCTTAAATTGTTTCTGTTTAAATTAACTGAAAATCTGGCCTACGGAGTTCAGATAGACATATGTGTGCTATTCTCTTTTCACTTACACTGGTGCAGACTAGAAGTAGCTCCACGTATGTCAGTGGAACTATATGAGAACCAGAAAACAGATCCTATCTGATGGGTGGGCTTTTTTGCCTGCTATCACACTGAGATATTTCCATTTTAGAAGAAAGAGTGAAATTTTATTGTGTGACTTTTCCACCCCTTTAATTTTTATATAGTTGCTCCTATTGTTTTTGTAGTTAGGACACTGTATGAACAGTCTGTTGTTCGATTTTCATCACAAATTATGTGAATTCTGCTTGAATTCCCCAGCCAAAATCCTTGCTGTAATAATCGCTTAGGAACACTAAGAATATTTTTATAACGACAACAACCTTAGTGATTTGTGTTTATAGAGAATGCAAAAGTGGTTTCCAATTCTACTTTCCAGATCATGAACGTTTTCTTGTATGGCAGCTTAAAAATGTAAAAAAAAGATGTTTGCTTGCCCACTTTCCTTAGTGACAGCTTCACTGCAGTCAAGTCTGTGGTTACAGTTCTTAGCGCAGTTCCTTTTTCAGAGTTACTACATTTCTGTGTAAAATGCGATTGAGCCTGACAAAGTGTGTCTGGATAATGGGAAACTTCTTCATTTGTTTTATCCTGGCAGCCTAAGCCAGTTTTCTAAAGATGTGTTCTTGGCAGCCTCTCCAAACAAAAAGAAGGTATAATGGCAAATTATGGCTTGATTTTTCAGGCACGGACAAGGATTGCTAGCAATCAGCACGTGTATGTTCATTTGCTACTTAATACAGAATTTCAGCTGTGGTTTCCAGAGATGAAAGGTAAGCACAAACATCCTATGACCTGCCTATGCTCACAATAGATACAGAATTTGCATTGATTTTGGTGGGACTTAAGAACGTATAAGGTCTTAAAAGTTCAAAAGATGGTATTTTTCAAAAAAGTAGTAAGCTATATTTGTTACTGCAAAACACTGAAGGGATATGGATTTAGCTAATTGTTATTCTCACCTGTAAGGTTTAAAGAAATCTCTTTCAAGCATTTATTTTGCAGACAGCTTCTCTGTAAAGTAGACAGAAACTTTAACTTGTTTGTAGAACTGGCTGGAGTCATAAGGCTTTCAAGTTCTTTATGTGCAGTGATGAACCAGCTGGTTTCAGATTTAAGAACATGGTGTTATTCCAGATCAGGAACACGGAGTTTCTCTATAGTATTTACCCTTCGGTGCAGGGCATCCTGACAGATAGGGTTTTAAATCTTCATGTCTTTGGGTTTTTTTGTTTGAAAGGGGATTATGCCTTTGCAGAAAAATGTAGAACAACATTTTCTTGAGACTTCCTGTCAGGGTATGAGTTTAATGCACATCTGAGACACTGGCAGCACTATAATAAGCCACAGTGGTAGTTACCATCTGTCATGTTGCCAGACTATCTCAAGGTACATTCGTCTTTCATGGGAAAGAGAGAGTATGTCAATGCACATGGAAATGGAAAGAAAAGCTGTGCTTTTAGCCCATACCTACCACATAACCACATCCATTTCTTCTGGACAGACTGTACAGGAGTTCAGCTCCATCTATCCAAGGTCATGTCCAGAAAGGCAACGCAGAGGTCTAGTCACTCTCTATAACGCAGTTCACTTTCATGGCAGCTTCAGCTGTAATCTCATGAACACCACCAAAATATCACTGTTGTCTGATTCATTGGGCAGCTGGTAACCTTCCAACAAACTCAGAAGTGGCAGGAGATAAAGATGAGCTACTTGAGCCACGAAGGGCCTGGGAATTGCATGGATAGGCCAAAGCCTCCTGAGGACATTGGTCTCCTGCACTGTAGCCCCTGTAGGTGGTGGTGAGCCTTGAAAATACATGCTATGTTTGTGAAATACACTTGTGTGTTTTCTGCCTTCAAGAGAAACATGGTGTGTATGTGTCTGGAGACCAGGGCACCAGCGTGTCAAGGCCTGGTGGGAAAGTGGGCCAGGGAAGTAACATACCTGGGCATGAAAGAACTAAACCCCGGGCTCAATTAGATAAAATCTGCATGCAGGAAGCTGGTGAAAATAAGTATTAATGCTGAAGCACCACAATACTTTATTGTTTTCACTTTTTAAGCATTTTGCAATTTCTGGAGATAAATAAGAAAAGGGTCTGATAGTGAGTATTGGATCAGGTCTGTGTTGCTCAGAGGTAATTCCTGTGTCATTAAATGGGGTGAAATTCCCATTTTTGCTGGTACCAAATAAACTCTCAAGCATCTGATTTTATTCTCAAAAACTGGGACGATCACTTTAGGGTAAAATTGCAGCTTCAGTGTTTATTGTGTGCAGGTTGCCAAAAAATACATGTATCCAACATGTTGCATTTTCTTGATAAAATAGGACTATATTAGGATGGATTTAATCTTAAATGCTGACTTTTATCCAATTCAAGCCGCCTCCTAAGATAACTGTGCATGTGAACGTAATGTAGACAATAATGCAATGGCAGTCTAAATAAAACCCAAAGTCTTTAGGACCTAACTCAGAATTAAAACTCTTAGAAATCTTGTCTAATGTGTTGTTTATGCTGCCTGCCCCCATTCTTTGAAAAATGCAGGCTAGCCAAAAGTTTTTGATCCTTCTGCTATTAACAGATGGTATATGTAGCTAAGGATAAGCTGGGACTATCACTTAGGCCACAAGCAAAGGGGTGAGGGATGCTCCCCTGTGGGTACCCTTAAAAGGCCATAAGCTTGAGTAGCAAAAATGAAAAGGTCTAGTGCTGGTGTTAATTACGCAGAAACCACACAGAAAGTGCTCGCTGTCACAGAGTTGAGAGGTTGTGCATCCCTTCCACAGATAAAAGGCATGGTATGAAAACATTTTGCAGAGGACAATGAAGTGAAGATTAGCATAATCTTTTGCAGTATCCTCAGTAAGCTATCCATGAGTGAGCTGCTTTTTTCTCATTCCTTTTGCTCTAATGTCTGGATTTAAGGAATGGCAATGTAAGAATAGGCTTTGTCCTTGAAGCCTGACAGTTGTGTTTTCCCGCCTTCATGTGATCATCCTTGTTGCTAGTGTACTGCTCTTCTGGTAGTCAGACAATGGAAGGAAAATGAAGTGTCAGTTCATTGACAGAACCTTATCCTGGCTATGTTTTTTCTTAATCCAGACTCATCAGTGCTCTCACACTCTCTGTATTTCCTCATTTCTTCTAAATCAATAGGGCAAAATCTCTTCTGTAATTGTTTGAGATGAAAGTAAAAGCAAATAATGCAGGAAAAATCCTAAAAATAGCTCCATGGAGCCAGAAAGCAACATAATTGTATAATTCCTCTTTGCTTGGGAGGAGAGAGTCTGCAGTGGATGCCTGTTTAACATGGTAAATTGAGCATGCTTTCATACATACGGCTGTGAAAATGGCTCTTTAGATGCACGTCCTCTGGAGCACAATGTTCAGTTTTAGCATGGAGGCTTAGCCATATTCATGCTACAGTTTAACGTGACTATCTCTGGGGCTGACGCAGTGGCTAATACTCGAGTTTGTTAGCCACTTTGATCCTGAGTGCCCTGTTTTAAGTCTTGCTACTACTGGTTAAGCTAGCGCTTTGTTACCGCAGGGATAACTGGAGGATTCTGAGTGTTGGGAGGCACTATCCCCAAGATCAAAATATAAAAATAGGTCTGAGGTCAGGGAACTGTATAGACCCCCAGAAGCTTTTCAGTTTTATAGCTGGAGATAGTCTCTTAAGTATATATAAATCGTCATTAGGATTCTGACAAAGAAGTGCACTATGGGATTGCTGCAGGGCAGGCTCTTTGAATCTTATTCCTGATAAAAAACACTTCTGGCTGGCTGACAGGAGACAAGGCAAGTTCAAGGAAGGCATTAAAAACATCTTAAATCTATTGATGGCAGTAGAAGTGTTGGGATGAATAGTTTGGGATTAGGATGAAGACTTCTGAGTGCAGTCAAGGCAGAGAATTTGGGGCCAGCTGGCAATTCTGAGGGAAAATATGCCTCCAAATATGGTCAGAATCAAATAATAATTCACAGGATCACTGTGAAACTTTCTGAAAGGGAATAGTAGATTTTTTTTTTTCCACAAGAAAAGCCCGTGCCTGATTGCAATATCACTCTAGCAGGAGGCAAGCTGCCTGTCAGAGTCCCCTTGCAGCGGCGCTGGGGGGGCAGCAGGCGCTGGCTGCAGCGTGCAGGCAGCAGCAGTTTCAGGACGGTGATGGGCACCTCTGCCCCCGCCAGGAGCAGCAGCAGCCAGGCCAGGAGCCAGTGGCTCCCCACAGCTCATCCTCATTGACAGAGGGGCAGAGTTGCTCCCTGCCCCGCTCACCCAAAGGCTTTAGATGGCATGTACCCGTGCCACCACATTAGTGGCTGCACAGTTGTGAGCGGCATTTGGTTTTACCAGGCAGAGGAGGCATCTCTGGAGGAACACTGATCAGAGCTAAAACATGACAAAATCTGTTTTCTAAACATTGCTGATTTTTTTTTTTTTCAGTTGGGTTCTTTGCCTTTTCTTTAAGCTAGAAATATTTCAGGGGTCTGCTCTCGTTTCACATTAAACAAAGGTTTCAAAGAACTGTTCCCAGAAAAACATGAATGTAGAGAGTTTTGTTCTAGAGAACCAGTGACGTCTAACCCCCTGAATTAGTAATTTCAAAGTATCTGTAGACCTACCACTCTGAGTCAAGGAAAGCATCTGTCAGTGTACTGTCGCTCATTCATATTTGGATTTTGCATCGATGTAAGAGCACTGAACTGGTTAGAGTATCGCACTCACCACAAGTCTCGGTGTGTAAATCTCTACTGCTTTTGGACCTCATTGAGATGCTGGGTGTGGGAGATTGTGACACTCTATGCAACATCCAGGTCTGTCCACAAATACATGCACAGCAATAGTGAAGCGCTGGCAGTGTGGCTGTTAGAGCATGGGATATGGTAGCGCCTTCTGGCAGCCAGAAGGAAATTCTAGTGAAAACCTTTTCCTAATAATACACTAGAAATTGCATTGATATTCTTCCTAACTGATGCCCAGTGGAGCAATGACTGAAAAAAAAACCCAACATGCTTTGCTCAAGGGAAGGACCGGTCATGCTGATATGTGAGTATATATGCCATGGAGAATGAATTAGAACCTTCCTGGCACAGTACAGAGCCACTGGATTTGAGACTCTAGGAGGCTGTTCCTCCCCATGACATTAGTGGCAACATTTATTCTCCTATGCTACATGGACAGTGCATCAATATGGTTGAAATCCAGCTCAGCACATACCTGCATTGCACAAATGGAAGTGGCTCTGTTAAAATAATAGTTAGGTGAGAGGGTGACAAAGTGATTTAGTGGTCAGAGTTGTCCTAAGTTCTGTGCAAGCAGTGACAGTGGTTATCAGCCTTTTGTTAAAGGAGAAAAAAAAATACAGCTTTTCTATCCAATCTAGAAATCTGCCCCAACCTAATGCAAGCAGACAGGTTCAGCGCTACCTAAAATTATTTTGCCTCGCCAGTGAACTGTGGTGCTTGCCAGTTCATAAATACTGTGGACACCTTATTGTCTGCTCGACTGCCATCTGACACACAAAATTGAATCAAATACTCACTATATCCAAGTTGTTGTCAGATATCAGATACAGAAATAAGCATGCTTCTTCCCTTTGTGTTTTAGCTATCGTGTTTTGTTATGTCAGACTCTGGGATCATGCTATTTTTGACTGGGTCTTTCTGAAAAGAACCTAAGTGATCTGCAATTTATGCTGATTTGAGTGACACAGCAGTTGGTGGACAGCAGGTAATTGAAAGTTTGCAAGGCATTATACCTAGCTGTCAGCACAGCTCTGTATTTGCATAATTGTTTAAACCATCAATGAGAATTGTTACATTTAATTACATCTTATTTACAGGGGACTTGCTGCAATATTTGATTATATCTGAGAGAGTGGTAACCGAGGTACAAAAGAAACTGGACCTGTGGAGAAACAGGAACCAACACATGAAAAAAGCTCATTATAAATTGGCTAACTAATAATTATTTTCTTCTTTCAGAAGTTGTTCATAATAAGATGTCCTTAAAGCACTTGAAATAATAAGTAAGGCTGTTCAAGCCTTCCACAAATGTACTGCAAGAGGAATGAAGATATGTGCAGAGAACATAGGGGTGGCAGGAAAAAGACAGCTCACGGCTTTCTGAGTGCTACAGAACAAGCCAGGTGAGATTTTATATTTGTTTAAGTACCTTGGAAGTGCAAAGGCTTCTCTGCATAGGTAGCACAAGAACCTGCTGCTCATTTAGGTTGGCAAAATGTAAAATATTCACATAGGCCAGAAAGCAAAATGAAACAACAGGCTTCTTGGAATGCCTTCCATTTTTAACATGGCAGTTCACAGTGCTTTCCAGTATATGGCATTTGTACTTCCACCCTCTCCTGAGAACATTATTCTTTGTAAAGTACCTATGGCCAAGCAGCATTCAGAACTATTTATTCCCCTCGTCTGTATTAACGTAGGGTATGTCCTGTTATATTCCCTGTTATGAATATTCACATCAGTATTTGGTTTTGTTCATACAAATGTTTGGGAAACTGCTGCTTTATTCAAATAAAACCTCTCTGTGTGGAAAAAAAAAAAAAAAAGAAAAAAGAAAAGAAAAGGACTTTAACAAGAACATTCATCTTTTGCTATTCAGCATTCAGTTTTCTCCTCTTTGAGAACTGTCATTCATCCAATTAGGCGCAGACACAATATTGCATGACTCAAGCAAATGATTACTCCTTAAAAAACTACCCAGGGAAACAAGCTGTTCACAAACTCTCCATAGGCTCACCTGCAGCACACAGAGAAAATTGATGGAGTTCAATGGGATTATGGGGAATATGAAAAGCTAAACATGTGTCTAAGTGTTGTCAGGATCAGGGCTGGTGCACACATTCACCACCATCAGGAGCAACTTGTGAATTATTAATGGTCAGAAAAATTGCCTAAATTAATTGGATAATTTATTTGTAATGAATAATTCGAGCAGCTCTATTCCTGAATGTCTTTCTGCCCTTGAATAAAGCAGTTTGGTAGTGCTGCCTGCCTCTTGTTTCGAATGTAGTTAAAGCTTCAATTAGGCTTGCCTACATTGAAACTTGACATACCAGTTTCTTTCACGTATTTGTACAGACAGAGAAGCAAGTCTGTATTTGGGTTGTATTTTTACAGGGTTTGAAGTCTTGTTCAAAGATCTTGAAAAATTGAATGACTGAGGACATAGACTGGAATTCTGCCCTTCAGTTTATGTGCAAAATCAAAAACATGCAAAGTTTGGTAGTATCTGAGCTTCATCTGATAAGGCATACATTAAAGTACAAAAAGAAAGCCTAGAAATAGGAGACTTGTCAGTTTGAATGTTAGTTAAATAAGTACATAAGATAAACAGTTCAGTGAGGGTTATATAGCTGAATTTTCAATCAGTATTCACAAAAGGCTGTTACAACAGCATCTTCCATTACCAAAAGCATGTAGAATTTGTCGCCCAGTGTAGCAGGCATAGTTTGCAGGGGAAAATCTACCAGTTTTAGCAAATCTTCCATTTCAAATTAAATGTTATTAACCAACTCAGAGTATCAGAAATCTCCCTCCTAGCACATTTTTTAAAAAATCCAAGACCTAGCAGTTTTTGGCTGAATTCATCTGCCATTTAATTAGCACTGAGAAGCCTTTTTTCCACAAATATGTATTTCATACCTACAAACAGGTATCACACTGTACTAAATTTAGCATCCCTCTGTTTAGTTTTAATCTTAAAATAAATTACTGTTGCCATTCTGTTTAATAAAATCGGATGAGCAGCTGCAAGTTTTTGTGATATTACCATTAGATTTCCACGTGGTATAATACATTTGTTAACTATTTTGCTTCATTATAGTGTTAGGTTTGAAATGACAGGCCCAGAAATTTAAGACAAACTTACCTCTTAAAAAAGGAAAGCAGCACCTGATGATTGGGTAGGCTGAAGTTCTCATTGCCTGTATCTCTGCTGAAGAGAGCTGCTTTCACTGCTGGAAGAAGGGGGATCGGGGACGCAGGAGACAGGCAATAGGGCAAGAGCTGAATGCAATAACTTCTAGTGCCACTGTCTGAGGACAAGCCAGTGACTGCATGGAAAAGCTACTCTCTAGAGTGAGAGTGAAGGTGCAGGAGGTCTGACTCAATCAGGGAATAGGTTTAAATGGTATCTGGGAGGAAAAAAAGATGGCTGTGGGGAACAGAGAAGGGGAAAAGAAAGAAGAGCTCATAATGCCCCAGTGCAAACACTTGCTCTGGTATGTTGCAGAGCTGGGTGGAAAAGAATGTGGAGAATTGCTGAAGATACTGGGTAGGGAAACTTGGCTGGGGAGGCCACTCTGTGTTTGTGTGTGTCTATGTATATAAAAAACATATAAACAAGGTATGTATATATAGGAGGGGTGGGATATGAATGTTCATTTATTTGCTGAAGAAATCAAAATTAGCTGCAGAATACATGCCCTTGATGAAGAAAAGTTATTTAATAAAACATCGTTTTTTTGTGTAAAACAAGCAACTGGAAAATTTTCAACTAGTTCCTCAAATAACATAGCAGAGGTAGGAAATACTTTCTATTACTTAGCTTTTAATTATGATGTATTTTGCATTATTTGCTCTGTTTCTCTCCTTTTAACATTCTTCTAATGTTGAAAAATTAAATTAACGAGTCCACTATACTAGTATCTGTATAATCAAATGTACTTAATTTTATGCTCATTTCTAGTCTGTTACCAGCACTAACATACTGTTCTAATGTACAGGTTATGTTATACAAATGCAGTTTATAAATGCAACAGACTGTTTATTCTTTGCTTTTAAGCTGTTTCTGTTGGAATAAAGGAAGTCAATGGGTGCATTTTTGCTGACCTTTGCTTTTATAAGTGTTTGTTTTCACACTGCTTAAAATTTAGGACAAAAGTGAGTTGAGAAACAAGACAAAAATATTATTTAAAGTGTAAAAAGTTAAACATCTCATTCCAAGCAATGCAAAAACGTTCAGGTGAAAATACATGGCAAACCCAAATGTATAGCTATCCCCAAAAGGCTATAAAAGCACAGTAAGAAAAACTCACCTGCATGAAACGATTCAGCAGGTAGGCAGGCTATTGAAGAATAGCCATGTGTTAATATGGAGTACAATCTTAACTGCATCAATGGTGAAGTATACTCCGACTGGAATATCTAAAAGTTTGGGATATGTCAAAAGTTCTGAACAAACCATTATCTTGGGACAACAAACCTGCCTGACATTACAAGACTGTGTTTGTTTCTAAGCCAGGTTGTTTCAGCTGCAATGCCCGCAAACCTGGTGGTGAAGCTCTTCAGGTGTTCCAAGGAATGGCATACTGTTTGGCAACAATAAATAGCACACACTGCACAACGATGATAATAGTACCAAACACTGATACTGATCGTGGCCTGCTGTGGCATCCCAGAGAATTTTACAGACCTGTGAAGTGCATCCCTATCGCTGAGGGACAGGGAATGGTCACAAAACCTGCAGCTGACATCAGCAGCTCTGTTTAAGAAAGGTAAAAGATGCCCATCTTGTACTACAAGGCAGGCAGATTGCAGTGGTCTGAAATGAATGGGTCTTAGCAAAGTTATTGCCGTTTCCATACAAGGGATGGGAAAATGGCATCTGTGATGTCCAAAATAGACCTTAGTCTTAAATCTCAGTCAGCACCGTCCCCTCCAATCATAATAGAATGAGTCGATTCAGGGCTGTCTCAAAGGGGCGAGAGCCACTGCTGAACTTCTGTTTCCAGCAGCCCTCCTGGAGGTGGCCGGCCTTACCTGCATATGAGGGGCACTACAGGCTGCCTTTTGTTGGCATACAGGGAGCTACCCACAGGGTAAAATCCGTCTCGATTTTGTGAGGTGCAACAATGCAAAGCATAAGCATCTTGTGTTCTTCTTTTGCACTGTCTTCACTTTTGCTTCTTGAGTTTGGCATTGCGAAGAGATAAGAAACTAGGACAAGTGATCCAGACAGTGAGGTATCCACATACAGCTTGAGAGCTGTGTGTAAAACCTGGCTTAGCCAGCTGGCTGCAGCTCTGTTCCCTTCCACAATGACACAGAGTGAGCTGCTCTGCTCACTGCATTGTCATACAAGGTATGAAAAGGGAGAGCATGGCCTGCTTTCTCTTCCAAAACATGGCGTGCTGTACAAAACAGCAGAGAGGAGCCACTGTTGACACAGGGGATGTGGTGCCCTGAATAGCTATAGCTCAGAGAGAGATGAAAGTGTATCTCCACAGATAGCATCAGTAAAGCACCCACTGTGGTTACAGCTCTGTTCTGTGAAATATTAAGGGCTCTTTAAAATGTGGTGCATAATCTTGGCTACAAACACAGCTTGTCACAAATTATGAGGTTCCTCTTAAGGTTTTTTAGGGCCTTCCACATGACTATTGGTCTTGAGTTTCTGTCACTAGAGAACAGACTCCTTTCTTATCTACAGATATAGTATATGAAATTTAAGCATCACTGTTTATTGTGGTTTTTTTTTCACATGTGTAATTTGTCTGGATTCTGCAGGTATACTTTTTTTTACATTTGTTCTTTGGTGTTAATGCATTTTTTGTAGAATATGTGTAAATAGATATGAGCAAACTGTGTAAAAGTTATTCAGCTACCCAGTGAACCATGTAATCTGTTGATTCATAGAGACAACAGATAATAGAGTGAGATATTTGCTTTACACTGTCTGTGTAGTATCTAGGCACAGAGTCAATTTGTGTCCTGTCGGGGCATGTTGTACCACACTATATTATCACTCTGAGGATAGGCAATTTGGGTAATGAATATGTGAGCTGGATGGGGGTGGAGAAGTATATCCAATATCTACAAAGTAGAAATGTTGAACCAAGGTTTTGGTTGCATCCTGGTTAATTCAAGGCACTATCATCACAGACAAGCTCTTTTTCTATCTTGGAAACAATATTGTTAATTAACTTTTATCTTTCCTTTTATCATATCATAAAAATGGAAACAATTCACTAAACACTGACAGTTTCTTTGTACAGCAAGTACAAGTAAAAATGCCCTAATTCTGGGAAAACACAAAAATTAAATAGAAGTAAATAAGCATTTTGAGAGCAGTTGGAGGAAAATTGTTACCAGTTTCTTTGCTCGATCCAAGGAACCATTTGACCAGGCTGTGCTTAAACACCTCTGCTGCAGCAGCCCATTGCTGCACTGCTGTTCCAGCCCCTCCGAACAGCCCTGGGGTTGACAGCTGTGCAAATGAGCAGGAGACACAGAATAATGACAAATAGGCCACCCTCTGTCCACTCCCCACAATATGATTCACAGCATCAGATTTTTGTTTTCTTGTTAATCCGTCTCTTACCAAACAATCTTGCAAGCTGTAGGATTTGTGTGAGTTTTCTAGGATTACCTAGTTCCAGAAAGTATCCCTGAATTCCCCACAGGTATTTGCAAAAGAGAATTACTGAAAGAGAGATGTTCCAGAACTGAACTGCTTTGTCCCCTCCAAAAAACTCCCTGGGGTGTATTGACAGTATGTCGTGCAGTGCAGGAAAATGTGGATGTGGGAGCTATCAGGATGGGTTTAGCTGTGTTGCTCCAGATCTCTGTCCTGGGTTATTTGCCCTTTTTAGAAAAGTAGTGTAGGTGGGGTGTGTGAATACACACTGCTTCTCTCTGATACGAGTGTAATGGAGCTTGGTTGAATGAAGATGGCTCAAAAATTGCTATGCAGTCAGGGTAACAGATCAGTCTCATTGTCAAATATACAGGTGATCCAAATAAACCCTTTGAAGTGCACCCTACATCATGTGAGGCCTTGTAATGTGTCCAGCTGAAATTAGCTTCCATCCACCTCCTCTTCCCCATCATCTGATCCTGCCATCCTCACCTGGAGACATTGCTGAGATTTGAAACCTGCAGAGGGGAGTGGGAATGAGCTGCGAGTGACTGTCACATCAAGGAAATCTCCATACATCAGATATGAAGCCAAACAGCAAAGGCTTAAAATGGAAAAGCTGGGTGAAGCAAACCAGTATCTTCCTTCTTTTCTCACTAATGGTTGGTGATTTGTCCATAAGCAATCATTTCACTATCTAAATTTGATAAGGCCTGCTTCTGACATCTTAGTTGGCTCCATTTCGGCAAAATTCCTCTTGACTTAAATAGGAGTTTTACCTGAATAAATAAAGACTGCAGGTAGTCCCAGAACCTCTCTTTCCTTTATCCCTGCTCCTTCCACCATACACACCCAGGCTACTTTAGGATCCCAGTGTTACTTTTCAGGCAAGGCTGTGCCCCAGCAGAGAGGTGCTGCTCCGGGAGCCTGCGTGGAGGGGCTGGCCCAAGCAGGGACTCCTCTCAACACGCCTGCGAAGCGCCGCAGCCACCTGGGCCATGCCAGACAGTTGCAATCACAGAAAAAGGAGGAGATATGGTAAAAGTGAGGCTTTTTCACAAATTCCCACAGAGGCACAGGACGAGTAGTTTTTCTTCTCTAATCAATGCTATTTATTATCTGTGTTGAAGAGCTCTGCTGAAGGAAAAGGTCAGCGTTGTGATACACGTTGTAAAAATACAACAAAAACCAGCCTGTATTTGCATGGGGGCCAATTAGTGGCTGCGACACTCAATGGGAGTGTTTTCCAAGACATCCTTCAGCCATGGGTGCCAGGTGAATTCAGCTTCTTTGTATGCCTTAAACTAGAAGACATTTTGGAGCAAGTGCATACAAGAAGGCAGCTTTTGATTGCATGAGAAACACTTAATTCTCAATTTCTAGCTGCTTAGACAGCACATTTATTCAGCAATACCTCACCTGCCACTTATTACTAAAACATCCCTGGGGATATAGCTTGGTATATCCTGGTAACCTGTTGCAATCTGTGCATGTACAACCTCCATCTCCCAGTACAATGAGACAACTTGATGCTTCTTCTGCGTGCTGTGCTCTCAGCCCCACAGCTTAACGCAAGCAGGGTCAGGGTGAACTTTTAATTGCCAGAAGCACCTCCCGCACTGGAACTAGCCTTTGTAACTTGCCTGTTGTTCCCCTTCTCCAGCAATCTCAGCAGCTGCAATGGACGGCTGGGCCCAATTGTAGTAGTTCTGTCAAGGCTTTCATTGAGGCCAGGAAACACCACCCCTGTGTTGTTCTGTTCTGCTTGGGTTGGGGCCACCGTGTTCAAGCATTGTGTGTGTTATAAACAAAATGGACCAGGGAAAATGTATTAGTCTTGCATAACTGTTTCATCTGCTTCTCTTGAAAGCAAAAGGGATCCTTGAAGGAGATGAAGGCCTGTATTGCTCAATTTTAACTGCACCCCATTTTTGTTCTGGGCAACTCGCTGACTATAGAGGACCCCGCTGCATTCACAGCTTCCCAGCTGAGAAGATGCTGCTGACTTACCTTGGCTTGGCTATTCCAGAAAAGCTTCACAGAATGGCGACTTCCCTCCTATCCCACTATATAGAGCTCGTGTGTATGGTACATGCAGGAACACTTTGAAAGAGAAGTTAGAAAATGTCAGGAGTATTGTATACTATAAAAATGTCAGTTTATCTTGCATGTATTTTTAATGACAGTCATTTTCTAACTTTCTTTTGTTCGATACAAACAGCAAACTTGTTCTTGAAGTAAACACTGTTTTAGTCTTCTGTTTTTTTCCCCTTTATTTCATTTCAGTTTAGTTTAGTTTAGAGCTTCTGCCTGAGCAGCCAGGGAATATATATAATAGGGCATGAATACATTCTTATAAGTATTAGAACAAGTATGGAAACACAGAGCCCTTAGTGACCTTGCTAGTCCTCTGCTGATCACTTGTGTTTGTTGTTGTAGGAAGGCAAACATAAGTATAGAAGTGTTATTGAACAGAAAACCCTTCAAAAATTTCACCAGTCTTTTGTATTCAAGTCGCAGAGCAATGGGGGGCCGCCCTGCTCAGAAAGCATACTTATGCAAGTATTAAGAACTGGCTGAGATAAGAAGTAAAGCTTAAGAGACCTTCATCATTAGCTGCTAGTGGTGGAGATTAGTGATCCTACTACAGGATTACAGATGGAAAGAGTGCTAGTGTTGGTTAATTGTTCATTAATGCTTGTAAAATAAGATAGCGGTAGTAAAACTTGCTATTGTCTGCTCTCTCAAAGTAAAACAAAATTGGATCTGCTTGTCAATAGCTGTATTGATGTTAACGGGAACATGTTTAACAGATCATTTTACAGTGTAAACTACTATCCAGCTCTTTCAACATTTAATTAGACACTATTATCCTAATAAGAAATAATTCATGTTTTAAATAATCTGTTCTCTGTACACTAATGTTTTAGCCTTGTAATTAGCGATGCCTTCACTAGGGTGCTTTTAGTATTTCAGAGTTTGCATATAAATCTCAGGTGGAACATTACCTCTATGTAGCCCCATGGATTTATTTTATTTACACTACCTGAGTGTTGCCATCCTTTCCCACCAGTGATTTTCCATACCATTAGGGAATGGCAGCTGTGTTCCAGGTAGCAGAGTGCCTCTCGGCGGTGCAGCCCAGGCTTATGCAAACTTCTGCCAGCAAAAAGCTGTACGCAGGGCCCAGGGCAGCAGCCACCTTGCCCGGGGACTTGTGGGTCACACATGTGCTGGACTGGCAGGAGTGGGACTGCTGCTCTGGGGAGCCACGAGTCTTTTCTCCCACAGCCGAGTGGGCCAACAAGGATCCAGCAAAGTTCACTGTGACAAAAAAATGACCTTCTGACATGGACAAACCTGAGAAGAAAAGGAGATCCTCCATTTTTATTATGAAGGGTAAACTTCAAATGAAATACTGATCCTGGAAACATGAACATTTTCAATGAGATATGTGTGGAGGACTACCGTTTTCTCAAAAAAAAAAAAAAAAAAATCCAGGAAAGAAATAGCTGTCCAGGAAATAAAGGGCACAGGAAAAAGCTGCACCTTCCAGGCTACTTCCCTATAGGCTCTTTAGCATAAAAATTAAAGGGTCTGAGTCCTCTACTTCATCACATCTGCACCAGATCTCCCTCTGTGTGCCTTGGTCAGGGATAATGGTACAGCCATCGTTCAGGACAATTTGCACTGCCCTGATCTTGAGTCTGCTTTGTTGGTCCCTTGGCAGAAGCCGGAGGAGCCCGAAGGGTGGCTGTAGCCTGTGCCAGATGCCACCAGCCCTGGGGACTGTTGCAGCATCCTGGCAGTGACAGGGCTGCTGAGGAGTCCTGGCCAGGGTCCCTACACAGGCAGCAAGAGCCGAGCGCAGCGGTGTGAACAGCTGCCCTGCTCTGATAGCTGGCCTCACAGGGGATGCACAAGACGTGGTAACAACTGCAAACATTTCTGCTGAGCCCCACTAAGGTATCTGCCCTGATGCACAGTCAGCCGGCGTCAGAGACCACGTGAACCAGCACACAGGGCTCCGGTGCCTTGCCGTTTCCCATTTCCTGCAGTCCTGTCCGTCAAAGCGAACAAGCATGTGAGCCCTGGGCCCATGAGTTGCCCCCATGGAGAAATTTGAATGCAACTATGTCTCCGTCAGTTGATAAGAAGTGATACTGCTGGTTAATTGCCTCCGAAGTGTTAACCAACAGCTCATTAGTCTTAAAGACTTACTTAAACTTGATAACCCTTTTTATGTAGTATGGAATGAGAAGCGAATAAGTAATTGCATGCTGAGATCTGCCACTGAGATACATAAGATGTTGGTTTAAGATAAAGAAAAACAAAACCTGACTGAAATATTTGGGAAGATGAGAAAGATACAAGTCACAACCTCAGTCTGCAATACAAATCCAAACGCAGCTTTTCTGTAATGACTGTTTTGATAGGAGTAACAAATAATAGCCAACTTGTCTGTGCTGATAGTTAACCTCAGTACAGAAACAAAACCACCCTGCTCTTAATTTAGAAACTAAAAAAGAATACCGTAGAGAGGTTGATTGGGAGATTGTATCAAATGCCAGAGCTTTCCTTATTGCTCATCGACTTCTCTCCTACAGCATGTGTTTATGGGCGCTTCTTCAATCACTGCAGCTATAAATTACTTTCTTAGCAAACTGCCCTCGCTCTGCTTTGGACACAACCTCTGGGCCTGGCAGTAACTGCTCAGTTCAGGCCATTCAGCAGCAGTATGACAGGCAAAGAGAAATAAAGAAATCATTATTGTGGCTTTGTTATATTGATGAGAAGGTATGGATTTGGAGCACATCGCTCTGGTTCCTCCAGTGATTTTAAGGGATGTGTAAATAACATACACCACTGTGTGGTAACTGCTGCTTAAAATCAAAGCACGAGCAGCTGGACAAATGTGCCTTGTAGCCAGATAATTTAAGGGTAGCAGAGTACAACATGCAGGAGCCCAACTTGGGGAATATGGCAACATCCTTTCCTTTGAATTTGAAGTGCACATTAAGACATCCTTATACGCAAACTCTGAGACTGCAAATGATTGGAAGGGAAAAAAAATAAATAAAAGAACTCCTGCTTTTTTGTCAATATTCTTTCCTGGTAGAAACTCTCCAAACAGCTCCATTTAACATGTAAATGAGGTGCTAGAGAAACTGCATGTGTGATGCTGGTAGAGATCTCCAGGAAGAAACTCTTGGTTTGTACTGAAATAAGTGAATGGTGAAACCCCTCTGTGGCTGGATGAGAGGAAGCTTCTGAAGAGGGGTCTTGCCATTCATTCTCCCTCATTACAGTTACCTGACTGAGAGCAAGGCTGTGTCTCAGTGCAGCGGCTCATTAGTAAGAGAAGACTCTGACATTAGTTCAAATGTTGATCGACAGGACTGGTAGCGTGAAGTCAGGATTGTGTTGTCAGACCGAGCTTTATCATCTGCGTTACAGCCTGATGGTTTATCTGGGATAACTGGTTTATGAAGAGTGTGTTAAACTGTTTGCCAGGAGGTTTAATACTCACTCAGCTTTGTTTGATGACATGGACCAGTGTGGCTTTCTCTACCTACCAGCTTATAAAAGGCCAGGTGAAAAGATCATGAAAAGGCAAGGCAAATTTCCAAAGCTGCCTGCTAGAGCCCGGGGCCGGCTCAAAGCGGTGCATTGTGTGACGTGAGTGCAACTGTTTGCAAGTTAGGTCACGGCAGTGGTCGTGGAGGTGCTGAAAATATGTGCCCATGTTGCATGTGGCAGTGCAGTTCTCTGGCAGGACTAATGTATCACTGTTATTATCCAGTCTTTTGACCTAATGCCATATGACAGAAGGGAAAAATCTTGTGTATCTCAGTTCTCCATTGAAGCATTAATGGCAATTTGAAATTGTTCTGCATTAAAAGCTTATCAAGCACAATGTGGCCTTCCGGGGCTTTGTCCCTGGCATGCAGCGCCACTGCCGCATACAGCAGCCCCCACGGATGCTCTGGAGGAGCATGCGAACTGTTCCCATGCTGTGTTTTCCTTAGCAGGATCTTTTTCCAGCTCGCCCATTCTAAACAGTTGATGGTTTCCTGTGACCTTTTGGACCTACACTTCAGTTTCTTGTACACCACAATTGAGCTCCCTCTTCTTGCCTTGTTATGAGCCAGCATATGATGGATGAGCCCTCAGCATGCCTCGAGGTGCAGCAGGAGCAGCGGAGGAAGTAAGACAGCAGATCTACTCCAGCAAATTAGCAGCAACAGCAGGCTCTGTTGTGGCAGTTCTGTTGAATGCCATCATTTTAACTGTTCACTACGGAATAGTTCCTAAATGGCATTTATATTTAAGTCAGTTTATTATATTATTCCAGCCATGCAAAGCTGTACTACAAATTTACCAGCTCAGGCACAAAATCTATTCACCCACCCTTTTCCAAGATGATGATAATGGACCCCCTCCCCTTTCCCTCCTTCCTCCCTCAAATGATTATATTTTGCTTGCCCATCAAAACAAATCACTCATCTTGGGTGAATAAAATTTTGCAAGGCTGCAGTATGCAGGATGTCACAGATTATTTTTTCTTTACATTTTTTTGCTGTTGCTCTTCACAGATTTCATGCTCCTTGCTTAATTTTTATATGCAGACCATCCTACTGAATTCTGACACATGTCACTTTGATGCAACTCTGATAATAGAACACCATTTTTCTTCTACAGAGGCTAGCCTTTTGACTTTCTTTTCTGATTGTTTCTTAAATTAAATCAAAAAAGTAAATAGAAAAGGCATGGCTTAGATCGAGCTTTTCTTTTTGTGCCCCAGATTTCAAAGTCCTTCCTCAGGTTTCTGTGCTCAATGGGCATTTTAACCAAATAAAGCAGTTCAAATTGTGGTCAGCAGTTCATGGTTTCATTTGCAAAAGGGGCAGAGGGGGTCAGAGCTGCCCTGCACAAGGAGTGCTTGCTGGGGACCCGCATGAGGGGCACCTCCAGGAGAGCAGCATCCCCTCCTGGGCCTGGCAGCCACCTGCCCCTCAGAGTACACGTGGAAGAAAACAAAAACATTAAGTGCAGTTTTGGGGTAAGATGGCTAAAACACTGCCCAAAAGGTGCTCCGCACACTGGCCAACCAGAAGCCATGCTGTGTGTGAGGGGTTTCCCTGGCAGTTCGATGCAAAAGCAGAGGATTATGTGGTGTCTTGTGGGAGGGAGGCAATTCTCCACGCAGAAACGCTCACGTGCAGACGATGCAGCCTACGACAAAGCTGTTCTGGGTAAGGAGGTGGCAATGAAGAGGCCTGGCACTGGCAGCCGCTCAGGATGTGCGCTGCAGTGCAGGCAGACAGCCGGGCCCCACGCGCACCCAGGAGCCCGCTCCTGGCCTCCCCGGGCCTCTGGGCAAGGAACACCAACACCAAGCACCTACCTGCTGCCCCCCCCAGCACCAAGCACCTACCTGCTGCCCCCCCCAGCACCAAGCACCTACCTGCTGCCCTCCCCAGCACCAACAGGAATGCAGAGCGGGTCTCTGGCCTCGCAGCAGCAGGAGCACCACGAAACGTCGTTGACTTGCATCACGGTCTCCATTTCTGGTTGTCCGAAGAGCCTCCAGCTCCTGCATGACGTGACACCTTGGTGACACCGTTCGCCACAGCAGACCTGGTCCTTCCAACATCTGCCCCACACTGAGGGGCAAGGACAGACGTGGCTGCAGGTTGTTTTATTTTTGGCACTCTACGGGCTTTCTCTTCTCTTTTTAAACCAAAGTGACGCTTCCAAGGAGGCTCTTCCCCACCCCCTTGCCACCTGCATCGTCAGAGGAGCTAAAAATCAAAAATAAAATGATCAGTTATTTTAAGCTGAAGCTTAAAAGGGTATTAATTCAATGGGATAAACTGCAGTTAAGAAACTTTTATCAAGCAAGATAGATTAGGTGGTTAAAAGCAAGAAAAAAAATCCTAAAAAACATACAGTAGGTAGTAGTTTATGTGTCAAGAAAACTGAGAGAAATTTTGACACTCTGATGTCTAGCAGATAGCACTTAAATCATTTTTCTCCAAACTTCAGTCATAAAACTTCAAAGAGTTTTAGCCATAATACAAATTTTTAGACTAAGAAGCGGTGTTTGAAGTTATTTTATAGGATTTTGCTGTAAGGGCTCCAATTGATTTGTAGTAAGATAAAAGAAGAAAACTTTATTTTCGAAGCTTTGTCGGAAAAAGCTTAGCTTCCATTGGCCGTTTTGCCAATATGCCTTGAGGGGATGATGATGTCGACACGGATATTATATGCCTATACGAACTGAACTGAGTTTACACCTCCCGCTGTTTGTGTTATGGTTAAAATCTGTCACAAAACTGGCAGTGATTTATTAAATGTTTAATGAAGTAAGACAAAAACTTCAAGAACTACAAACAGAAAAGTAGAACATCGCATTAAAGTATAATAATATAGGTTACATTTCTGATTTTTTCATATTTCTTTTGCTAAAAATGTGAAAAACACAATTAGAAATCAAGGCAGTATCAAAAGATTATGGGGTGTCACAGATCATTCTACCAAAGGTTGTGCTTCTCTGTTTCACTTTTTTCTTTCTAAACAGAGGAATGAAAAAAAGAAGATGAAATAACGGTATGCTCACAAAAAAAAAAAGAAAAAAAAAGAAAAAAAAAAAAAAGCCAGCATTAGAGTATTGTCTCAGCCACAGAAAATTTTCCCTGTTAAGTTTTCGGAAGAGTGATATCAAATATGACTCAGGGTTATTTCCCTATTACCAAATGGCCCAGTTAGAAGCACATTCTGCTCAGAGTTGCATGTTTAATTTTCTTTTCAATAAGCCATTTTTAATTTTGTCTAACTAATGAACTTATTTGGAATTGTTATTTTGTTATTTTAAAAAATTAATTCCTGAATGCAAATCTCAAATTTATTTTCTTTTCCAACAGCTTTCAGAAATTATTGTTACTCCCGATACAGCTTTACGTTTTCTACATTATAATGAAAAACAATATTTGTTTAAGCCTCCTGTCTGTCAGTGTCTGTGACTATTACAGCTGCGCAAGCATACTTCCGCAGTTTTTTGGCAGAGGTTATTTACAGTTCTTTGTATAATAGAGACAGTCTATATTTTAGTTTTAATTATATCTCATTGTAAAATATAATTCCTGTTATTTGACTTGCCTGATTATTTATGTACATGCTGAACTAAAAATTCATTAAACACGGCAGGAGGGGGGTTTAAGATTACAAATCCATGTTTATTCTGTTATTTAACTCAAAGGACATCAGCTATCAATATATCCATACCAACACGCTACTTCGATGTGCAATTTCTGGTGGAATTTGCCAGTGCTGCTGTGCTGTTACGGCCCAGTTTGCCCATGGACTCCCTCCTCCAGGTCATCCGCTTGTGTTCAGACATGTTCAGATCCGACGTTTTCTTTCTCCAGAAAGAAAACAAAGCAGCAGAAAGCAGCATTCGCGCCCGAGCCTAACTCCCGGTCTGCTTTCCAGAACTCTGTGTCCTGAGCCGACCAGATTCACTGCTGCAGACCTTCCACCAACCCGCCAGCCCTGAAAGAATGAACTGCGCAGCTCTAATAATTTAAATTTGTGTTTAATAGTGTTGTGAACATTAATTAATTAAATAATTTTTTTTTTTTTTTTAAACAGTGTAATTAAGCACAACAGCCAGTTGCATTGGCAGACACCTCCTACAAGAAATGACTAAATGACCTCTTTTTGCCTTCCTGCTCTATACAGATTTGCACAATTCTGGGTTTTGGCTCAGTTTGCAGGGTCTTTTTTTGGTTTCTGCTGCTGTTTTGAAAGTCTCTGTTTTTAAACTGTTTTTTTTTTTTTTTTTTTTCTCCTTTGGGATATTGCTAAATCAAATTAACTTCAGGGGAACAATAAGCCCAGGAAGTTCCCCTTAAAGAAAAAAAAAAAAAAAAAGAACATTAAACAATCCTTTAATTCTTACGCTGCTGCTGCTTTTTGCTGCTTTGCCAGGTGAAGGACTCGGTGGCAGTTTGCCTGCAAGTGCTCGGCAGCCTGAGGGCTGGCACAGAGGAGAGCCAGTTTGGAGCTGCTTATCAGGTAAGTTTAGAAGTCGCAAGAGAAGCTTGTAGTTGATCATTTTTGCCCTCACTACTCAATGTCACTGCCTATGGCTAGTGCAGAAATATTCAAGAGTGCCATAACGCAGCATGCCAAAAAAAGGAAATGACATTGGAGATATCCTTAATCCCTGGCCTTATATAAACCAATCTGTTGGGGTTTTGAAACACGTTTATTCTTTCAGCTAGTTTTTAATCAAGTGAGTCTCATATTCCCTGTAATATATAAACGATCGTACAATAACATACTTTTTTTTATTTGCTTAAAGGGCAAGACATAAATACTAGCTGCATATTTTTTACTATCACTTCTGATTTTGTTTCAGCCAGCTATGTATTGTCAGAGGTTTCTCAGCACACAACACAAGTCCATGGCAATTGGCTCCAGGTGACTATATACTCTTATTTTTCACCCCTAGTGCGTGTGTTTGTGTAATATAAAGTTGCTTGTCTCCCCATTTTCAGTGGTGTATTTCTGGGAAGCAATCTGTATGATGGCTATGCCTGTCTCTCCAGGACTCTACTTCAGAGCCACAGGAAAGAAGTGTAGCATTTTAGACTTTATTTCTGTATTTTAAATGGATTTTTAAAAACATTGATAAATGCTTCCTCTGCTTCCCCTGGCCCCAGCATTTTGTCAAATACACATGTTTGTTGATGTTAAAGCACATCACTGTGAAAAGGGCTTCCTGGACCCCGAAAGCCCTGGCAGGGAGCTGGAGAAGCTGGTGCCAGCTGTGTGGTTTTTTGAACTATTGGCCAGCCCCATTTTGTAACCCGGGACACTCGCAGACTACCAAGGAAGATGAAAACTAATTTGTCTTCAGTCTCCTAGAAACTAATACAGTGAGCCTTATGTCCCTCTAGTCAAAGAAAAATGTGACACCTGTTTCTATTAAATATGTATGACCTTAAAGAGACAAACTTGGTCCCAGGGCAGGCAGCTCTGTGTGGCTCAAGAGACGGAAAAACCGTAACTAAAATCTGGCCTTGTAGCAAGGGTGCTCTGCATGTACCTGTGCACTGCAGCGCTCCTGAGCGAAAGACGGGCTTTAAACTGACTGTGCGAGATTGTTGAAATGGCTTCTTGGCAGAATAAGTGGCATGGTGCATGCACAGTGCCAGATGCACAGCGTCTCCTGCCTCTGTCCGTAGGAAGCAGAGGGCAGCAGCGGTTTCTTATCTCAGCCGGGCACCGCTGAGCGTGGAGCCCCGGTCAGGGCGAAAAGGCGAGCGTGCCCCTGCCCTCTGGCTTGGCCCATGGGACATCTAGTGGTGGGCTCCAAAATAGCACCTGGGGCGTGCCGGGGCACCTCCTGAGGTGGAAAACAACGTGTCAGAAAAAACTAAAGACCATTAAACGTATAGGTGATGTAAAAAACAAGGTCATTAAAGGGTTGGGATTTTACCCTGAGCATTGTCTTTAGGAGGATTTGTTCGGAGTGCAGTTATTTTGCTGGGCTCTGCATGGGAAGCATGTTCCACCGCTAATGTATGTGGGAAACCACAGACGCTTTGATAGCATCCTCTCCGACCTATTAATGCCCCCCTGCCCCCTTTTATTTCTATATTTCATACATTTATTTTTAAGAAACATACAATTCTAGTGGGACAGGAGACGTACAGCTTTCCTACCCATGCAGCCTTGTAGAAATCCCAGCCGTGTGTTCACCTCCCATATTCTGCAGGGGGGACCTGCAGAGCCCTGGCCTGCATTTCCTCTGTACCCCAGATTCCCTGTGAGGTCTTGATATGCAAGGTATTCAGCCCCGGCCGGGCTTTGTAAAATAACAGCAAACTGAAGCCAGCAGCATTCAGTCTTCCTCAAAACTGAGCTCCCCAAAAGAGCTCCTGCTTATTGGAATGGATTTCAGAAATCTACAGAATCATCCTTCTCCCCTTGATTTTTGTATAATTACAGACACCGGTCCTACGAAGTGTCCATCAGCAGGTTAATGAGGTAGTAATGAGTAAGATGCCACAGGTTATAATAGACAGATTTGTTTCAGCGTGGAATGAAGCGAAGTGTTGAAATGTGATCTCCCCGTGCCAGGATACCTGAGCGCACTGTGTTAATTACTACTAAAAGAGCTCGTCTGTGCCTCCTGATTGACAAACACACTATTCCCAAACAGCCTGCCCCTGGGCAGCGTCAGGGTGCTCAGCTGCCCACAAAAGCTGCTCCTGCACCCCAGCAGCTCCACTGGCCAGCGGGGATTTGGGCTCCCGGAGCTGGTGCCTCTGAAAGGGATGCTGAGTTGGGAAAAGACCCATCCCATTCGTCAGTTCTGCTAAATGAAAAGGCTCAAAGTATGCTTTCATTCGGGGAAACTGTAAGACATTTACCGCAATGCCTGGTAAAGAGTGTATGATTTGGTTTTGTAAGTGATTTTGGCCTGTTAAGAGTCACACCTCTGTGTGGTGTTGTGCTGCATCCTCGTGGGGGGCTACTGAAGAAATCACCCGATGGAGCTTCCAGCTGGGAAACTCCCCTTCCTGGCAAGAAGAAGGGCCTGAAAAAGACACGATGTGGCTTCCCAGCCACAGATCTACTGAAAAGGCACTAATCCTGTGTGGATGCTGTCAACTGCAGAATTTGCTCAGGATCCTTCTCTTATTAACTCCTGACTGTCACCGCACCCTGCATCCTTGTGGAGGTGCTGATGCTACCATAAAGAGCACTGACCTCTGCACTGGCATCTGCACCTCCCGTACCAGCATCACCTCATGGCCCCTCACTGCTGACTGTGGGTTTGAGGGCTTTGCAACGCTCCTTGCCTGAGCTACCCGTGGAAGGGGGCGTCCCTTTTCCCCATATCAGTGATGGCAAACTGCTGGCACTCAGAAAGATTTGGACTGGCATAAGAAAATAGGATTTAAAAAATAATTTGGCATCCACCACAAAAACATTGGCCCAACCTCAATGTTGTTACCGTATATGTGTGTGTTATATTACTGTTATACTGTAAGTACAAACACTTACGTTCATATCCTCCTTCCTGCCCCTGCTGGAGAAGCCCACTGAGACTTCCACAAGCTAAAGGAGAATTGGTAAAGAAAGGCAACCACCAGTCTCAAAACTTTGCAAAAATCACATTTCCATGATGGATCCCTGTGACTGTCCTACACCAGCTGGTGGTACCCAGACCCGGCATCTCTGCGCTCAGACCGATGCAGGAATGCAGCACAGCCCCACCCTCCACAGCTACCCAAGCACATCCATTCACCTCCAAAAGTGTTTATGGTGACTCCAGCAGTCTCATTAAAAACAGTAATGTAAAGGGTTCCATTTTTTGCAATAATAGATATTGAAAACAACTTTAGAAACCTCAAATGCTTTCACAACGCACAGCTGATTCCAGCCAGCCAGAGTTACAATCCTGGTAACAATATCAGAGCCACAGGCAGAGAGAATTGACCAACGATTTCAGTCAATATACACGACATCAATGAAGGCATTACATAGATTTTTCTCAGGGAAGCAAAAATTCACTATTTGAGGTGTTCTGGTTAATCCTGTGCTTGCCCTTAATTCAGGAACTCGGGGATATCAGTTCAAAATGGCATGATTTGTAATAAACACATTTTACAGTGCCTCAAAAACTTACATATGAAGATGGATGTTTCCATGTGGAGTGTTTTGTTCATCCTGTAGGCTTTTATCTGGTTAAATCTTCTCAATATATTAATTAAATACAAACCTCAAAGCTGATCTTGTAGTGTACAATAATAGCTGATGTTCAAGAATCCTCTTTTCAATGCGTTGCTGTTTCCTACATAGCACAATACACAAACAAAAGGGATTTTGTAAATTCATCTTCTTAACATTATCTCTAATAAAATTGTTACATTCATTTACCTACAAATTAGCTATCTGCACATATTTGCATTTTAATTTTTATACAAAACTTTTTTAGGAATCTGAAAAAGTCGCTTTAACAGAAACATTATGAAAACAAAACTAAGTATCTTTTGATCATCATCAATTCTAAAAGACAGGAACATTTTAAAAGGCTCTTCACCAGATGTCTTTGACTAAAATTTAAAAGTTTAGTTATGATTTCATTTAATAATTTCTAAGATTTAGTTTCTCATTTTGCTTTCACATTTATTTTCTGTTCTTGGCAATTTCACTTTTCAAAAAAAAATTCATTTAAAAAAGAATTTCTTTAGATGCCATTTCAAATCCCCATAACATTTTGTTTCTCTGTTCAGATTGCCTATGTCTATATGTAAGACTGGATTTTAACAGCTGTTGATCCTGCACTACATCTGAGGGGTGACGTGAATCTCACGTCAGCAGCTCATTCGCATCACCCCAGAGCATCCATGCAACCACTCGCCAGCCCTCGGTCCCACACCTTCATGAAGGAACTGCCCAATTCAGTTGTACTCTCCTCTGATCTAACAGTATGTTGGGTGCCCCATCTCTGCTAGACTGGGGTCCCTCCACTGTCAACAGGAGGTGGCAGATGCCTCCAGGCAGCTCCTCGTAAGCCATGGGCCTGGTGGGAAGGGGACACCGACAGCAGTGCACAGCAGGAGCAGCGCTGCATGTTCCGGCTGGCTGTAGATTAACCACAAAGTTGGGAAGCACATAAAGGACTGTGCATTACAAGTGCCACCACCACGAAGGCACCGTGTGTGGGATGTGGCGTGTTATCTTGGCTGTGTGCAGGCAGCTGGAGTGCCCGGGACTTCCTAAAGACCTGCGATCAGAAGGGGTGAAAGTCCTACCAGGACGGGTGGGAGGACTCTGGAGGGGCCCCTCTGTCTCTACTGGCTATAGAGGGAACCTCAAGTACTAGTTTAGACCGCGTACAGGTTGTGAGATGAATTCTCCCAGATGTCACGAGCATATGAGCTAGTTACAAGGGTGAGAGCTTGCGGAGAGTCAGCTGTTCTGCAGTAATTGTCCGCATCCATGCTCTTGCCCCCAGTAAATGCAAAGTATCTTGCTCCTCAGAGAAAGGTAACCTTGCATTTACCACAGTAAGAACTTGCACACATGCAATTACTGCTGCGGCACTGTAAAATTATCCCCTAGCTGTCTCACGGTATCTTATTCAGGTGCCCATACCTTTAATCTCAGTGTCTCCTGGCTCCCAGTTTTGCTAATACACTGCCTCTTTTGACTGCCACAGTTCACTGAGGCTGCATACAGGTGTTAGATCCACCTGCACGAACAGCCTGAGGCTTCTATCTTATAAAGTACAGAAAACCCTGATCCCCGTCTGTGCAATCCTCCACTCTAAATTCCTGCTGGCAGTCACCTGGTCTCTTAACTTCCAGTTATAGGTCTGAGCTAAAGCCTGCTGAGGCTATGAGAGCCCTTCCATTGATTTCCAAGAGCTCTGGATCACTGCTCCCTCTCAGCCACATATGTAGACAAATATCGGAACACCTTTACCCAAGTAGTTCAGACATCAGAGTACTGTTGCATTTATATACACCTTAAAAAAAAAAAAAAAAAAGAAGAAGAAAAAAGAAATTTTGAGAGATTATTTATTCTATTTCATTACTATTATTAAAAAACAAACCACCTCTTTCTCTGTGATTGGAAAGGACTCAGAAGGAATCTGTTTACCAGTTTCCTACTGGTAACATCACCTCTACAGCAATAACTAAATCACCTTTCCATTCCTCTTGGTGAAGCCATTAAGCCTAGAAACATGCTGTTTTTGGCAATACAGAAATCAAAGTGGTAGCACAGCAGAGGAGAGCTCTGTTAAAGAACAAAAATCCACAGGCTGTTTCAAATATCAACAAGGAACCCTGAAATTTTCTATCAATTTCTTTTCATGGCCTTGTGACATTTTCAACTAAAAACTATATTGCTTAACATCAAGGCACTTTGAGAGAGCTTCAGTTGGAAAAGGTAATTTTTGAGTGAGACTCAGCAGAAAAAGGTAATTTTTCAGAGAGGTTCACTGGAAAAAGGTAATTTCAGAACCAATTGCTGCATTCTTTTGCTGTTATTTTGTCTCTTTTCTAAGTAGCCCTAATGTCATTCATGGGCACACTATGTCAATACATCAGTACTGGCTAAGTCGTTTGTGCAAAGTAAGTTTACAGAAACTGTAGCTTTAGGCTATGTTATTCCAGGACTGTGAAGATCAAACAATGCAATTTCACTTGGAAGTTTCATCAATTTTGCATCAATGTTGATGCCAGAGCAGGAGCCCTGCTCACAGAATCATAATTTCATCCTGCTAAAACTTTTGTTTTTGATAGAGAATCTAATTTCATATGATGATAGGTTATGAAGTTATAGCATGTATCCATAATATCAGTCTACCAGAGCTGTATTGCTTTGCTGTAAATTGAGGAGAAGGTAGAGAGGAATTTTTAATAGCCGATCTAAACCACATCAATTTATACTGTTTTGGGATATGAAGGGCAGAAAAAAAAAAACATTTTTAGAATGCAGGTGTTATTATATGTTATTTGTACAAGTGGAAGAACAAGAACAACAAAAACCCCAGAGCTTTCATCTGCTTATTTTCTGAAAGCTTTGGAAAGGGAGCAATGTATTTCAGCTTTAATGGCTTGAAACAAAAATCTCTGAAAATTATTAGGGCCCTCATACATGTATCCTTTGATTGTAGCTATATAGAGAAATGAAATAACTCTTGCCATGTGAGACATGAAAGTTGAAGTGTGCAAGAAGAAACATTACAAAGCCTCACATTTTCTAGTAAAACAGCAAGAATAATTGTCAGAGTTAATTCCAACCTTTCAGTTATGCCTGCCTATATGTTGAATATCAGATTTTCATTCATGTCTTATTTGCTAAGTAAATAAAAAGACTATTCAGAGAAGTGTATTCACTGTTTAGCATGTGCATCAGGCATTAAGCTGTGGTCCTGCACACAAAATCCAACTTTGGAACCTCAGCAGCTAGATCAGCTGCAGTAGGAACATGCTAACCCACAGCCCAGGAACTGTCTTTGTTTTTAAACCACTCAGTGTCCAAAACTACATATTAGCAGCCTGCGCAGAAACGTGCAGGTAACTTCTCTCAGCTCAGTAACCACATGCAAGTGAGTAAGCAGCCCCAGCTGGGGTGCAGGTTTTCAGAACTGGGACTAGAGGGATAAATCTACTCAGATGTCTCACACATCATTTAGAAATTATTGGTTATATACATCCCACTATTTAGGTTCATATATGCATCATAACTCTTTCCTGGAAGCACACAAATACAGGCTTTGTTACAGGCTTTTTGTCAAGATATAGTATTATAGTGCTTCCAAACCATTTTTGGAAGTTCAGCGTAGCTAAAGCCATATTCATGAAAAAGTTATGTAGCATTTATAGATTTCTTTTTTTTCCTCTTTTTTTTTTTTTTTTTTCAAACTACTCAGAAACATGTGGATGAACTTTTCAAAGTATGTGCTTTTCCAATCCATTACACTTCTTTTTTCCCATGAGGATGAGCAGCTACCTTTCTGCCACACACCCAGGAATACACAGGGCAAAAAGGGCGCAAGCGTCATCTCAAAATCTATTCCCTCCTTCAAACACACAAGCAGTTGTACAATAATTAAAACCAAACCTTCTGAAAAGACCAGTCCATAATATAGCTGGCACGGGCCTACTGCATGTTATGCTTTGGGCATTTACAGTACTTGGGGACAGTGCAACTCTCTCCTTTTGCTGTTCTGTAAAAAGCAATTAATTTCAAATGTGCCTCACACCGTCACATCACCTAAGTTCAAAATTCCTTCCTAAAAGAAACAGAAGAGCTTGAAACTCCACTGTGCTTAGACAGAGGCACACTTCTTTTGTAGGCATGCACATATGGAGACACGATTCAGTTTGTACCTTAACTTTTTTGGGTGGTGTTTTCTGTCATAGGGCTTCTTCCTCTCTGCAGCAAACAGCTGTAACAGCGGAATTAACACAGAGTCCCCTCCTTCTACCCTTATTCCCACTGTCCTCAAATGGGGCTTCATGGGTAGAATTAGGACTGTCCACTTCGTTGAGGAGTATTTGTGTGTCAAAATAGGCCACACTCTTCTTTTCTCAGCTGTTGGCTGATTCAGATTACATACCTTTCTAATTTATTTTTAGTTTGAAGAATGTGTATGCCTACCAGATCAGAAAAAAAAAAAAATCTTTCCAAGGTAGAATTTAAAAATGCGTATGTGAAGATTCAAGTGAGATGGTAATTTCACCTCAAAAAAAACATGCTTTAAGACATGAGCTATGGGGCAGAATATTTGACCTTAAAAAGTAGGAACTTCTTATGAAATTTTGCTGTTAACACTGAAGAGGATGGCAAGTGGACACCCTGCCCAAGGTCCATCCCAACAAATCCCATCAATAACATGGCTTTCTTAACAGAGCCTAATGTGGAGCAGGAAAAGGTGCCAGCAAATGTGGAACATCCCCATTGCTCCTGCTGCTCTCCACCCCAACTCCTCCTTGGAAAGGACATCTTTGGCAGAGAAATCCTTCAGGGTGAAGCAGCTCTCTCCATTGTGCCCCAAGCCCCACAGCCCTCCTGTCCTCTCCTCAGCTGAACGAACAGTGGGATGGGCCACCGAGGCTCGAAGGGAAGGGAACACCTAGGCAGCGTTGGTGCCCACCTAGTCCTCAGCCATGAACACCAACCTCAGCAACAATTTCCAGAGGTGAAATGGGTGCAAGGGTCTCTGTTTCTTGGGATCTGCTGGAGCTAAGGAGGACAAGTCCCCAGTGCTACATGAGCATGGTTGGCTCTTCTGGTGGAAGAGCTGCACAACTTCCCGCTGCCACTCGTGCCTGCACGGGCCGGGTGCGTGCCATGTCCGTGGCCATGGCTGGTCCCTCCAGCCTGCACTGCATGCCAGGTGCTCAGCTGAGGAACAAACGCTGGGAGGACGATCGATGAGGGAGGGAGGGCAGAAGTCTGCAGCACAGACTTAAGGCATTTTATTCCTGCTTTCTGCTTTCTTTTTATCTCCTCTTTCTCATGTGGCTGTCTGGTCTCCCTTTATTCTGCGGTCATGGTGCTGAATGCTGATGACAATGTGGCATTCATTTTAGGGGCAGGACATTCAGGCTGTGAGCATCTGACCTCTTTGGAGGGAAAACAGGGTGGTACCGTAGCTTTATGGCTGAAAGATAACGATGCTTTACCTCTTGACGCTTACTTGGGTACAGAATGTCAATATACATCTAGTCCTAGTGTGTATTTTTGAGCAGCACAAAGCAGAAGGTGTCCAAGAGAGTCATAGTACGTCACTGATAGTTCCTTTGTGTCTTTATGTTGCCTTCTTTTTATGAGTTTTTCCTCAAATCCTGACACTAGTTCTAGGCTGCTGTTAATTTGACACTACTTAAACTCAGATGTGATGTTATAAATATAATCCAAAGATAGGGTGATCCTGGGACCAAAACTTTAGGTATCAGTGAAAAGCAAATGTTGAGAGCATGTACTGGAAGTTTCTCTACCTGACCAGGGCTGGAGACCCTCCTCTCTTGGGTCACAGTAGGAGCCCCAGGCTTGCTTGCTCCTCAGTGTTGAATCACACAACAGGTTTCCAGCCATCGTAGCATGAAGGCAGCCTCCAGGGACAGCACCTATGCACGTATTCCTAATCAATAGAAACAAGCAAGTGAAAATACAGACCAAGACTTTCAAGAATAGCAGTGCTGGGCCAAAATAAAGGTCTGCCTAGGCCAGTATTTTGTCTTAGTCATTAACAGAAAGCACCCAGAGGAAACTGATAGTGTCCAAGAAGGTTAATTTTCCAGCAGTGTTCAGACACGGTGACATTGAAACGTGCCACTCACTTTCAAAATCTTAAATGTAAAAAGGATGTCATTTAGGCCAGATCAAGAGGAAAATAACCATTGCATGTAACTTGAAACTTTATATTATAATATTATATGCATGTAGTTTTGCTATAAATAATGTGTACATACATATATATGTGTATATAAACATGTATACATGCATACACACATATTATTTATGTACGTGTGCATGTATATATTATATATATATGGGGGGGGGAGTGAGAGAGAGAGGTTACAGTGGAAATGCAAACAGACCACCAGCCCAGGGGGTGAGAGATGCTCCCATTAGTTATCTGGAATATGCTGATGGCCCCAGCCCAAGTCCTGACAGACACGTCTGCCACGTCACTTCAGTGGCAAGACTTGTCACAAATTGAGGGCACGTTTGCTCGCAGACAGCAAATAAAGCCAAAGACTGAATGGTTATGGAAGCATTCTTACCCTGGCTATTAATCTGGGGTCCCTGGTATGTCCCAGGCCCATTGGAGATGAGGACTATCGAACTAGCATCTGCCAAACCAAACACTAATTGCACTGAGACAAATGGAAAAATATAATTTGCAGTTTTTGTCACGTGGCAAAGTACAGTATGATGACCTGGCTGAGAAATGCTCTCCTTTGGCTCATGCTTCCCATGGAAAGCACATTCTATTAACATTTATGTTTATAATTATCCTGCAATTTTATTTAGGTTCAGTTGAACAGAGGCAAAATATGGCACTTTTCTCACAGATCCGAGCAGCTGATGGGCAAAGGTTAATTTGTCAGTACATGGACACATTAGCTTGTCACATCTGTTATTAATTGCAAACAGATATATTAGTCTAATTAAACATTGCAAAGGACTGACCTAAATTGTTCAATGGTCTGTAGCTACATATATTCTGCTATTAACACACTTCATGTTTCATGTTTAGCTTTTGCATACTGATGAGAAGTAGCATTCTTAATTGTAAAGCTAGTTATGTGTCTTGCAGTCACCACTTACTGCTGGTACAGTTAATGTGCTCCAAATGTAAAAATAAAACACATGTGACACAGCCATGTGAATTTTCTGTCAAATAGCAGCCATTCCTCCTCTGTCGTCTTCATTGCTCGCGTTCTTAAATGATTATTTTCCTTGGCAGCTGTCTAAGTGGCTTGTCGCAGTCTAATTTCAAAACTCATTATTAGGACAAACAGTTGTAGCGCATCAATAGCCCATCAGGATTAATTAAACTGGGAATCAGCAGCTGACTTAATCAGATCATTTGCAGCTGATCAGTGTAGAGACTATCATCAAGATATTACTGTAGTCTTTTTTATTATCCGTCCACAGCTCATAACAAACTGAGTAGTGACTTGATACAAAATATTTGCCTTACAAACAGCAGCTTCTTAGCAAGTGATGGGCAGTGCAATTACTGCTTCAGATAATACAAACTCCAAACTCTACATTTCTGACCTGATTCACTTTGCCCCATTGGAGCATCTCAAGCTCCACTGCACATATATAAGACTCCTTTTGAGGAGGCATATTTTGTTGTAAAGTGCAAGATGTCCAGTGCATTACGTCCTTTACTTTTGGTCTCACTTTGCAAAACAGTTTCCTGAAATGGAAGGAAATATTTTATTATACTTCATTTTCACTACACTTTATTTAACACTTCTATTTCTATTATACCTCCCTAGAAGAGAATACACTTGATATGTGCAGATACAGTTCTTTAGCATTTTATTTGTGACCAATGTAATCTGTTACAATGATATGCAAGACTTAGGAAATCTGAAAATCACTAGTGGAAAAAAAATAACAGAGAGAAAAGTGGTTCAACTAATTTCCGTAACAGAATCTTTTTTTTTTTTTCATAAATTATTAAATATGTGTCATAAGGACCTATTTTGCCTAAGTATTTCCCAGACAAATACCTTGCTTCTAACTTAATATACAACAATTTTTTTTAAAAAAAGTTCATTTTTATATAAAGAGACTAAAATCTTACATGATTTGAAAACTACCTTTAGCTTTTAGAGTGGCTTTTCACAAATATAGCTGGTGCTTTTCAAATAAGGAACTGGCAACAGTTCCTTATTTAGTCTTCGTAGCAAAAACAAATACAAGGGGGAAGTTAGCAAAGGGCAGATACATAGGGAAGTTTATTCCTGATAGAAGAGTCAAAGGAGAAGGTTTCTGTACCAGTTTCTTCTGTTGTGTGGACAGACACAAATAGGGGACCACAGTGGCTAGTGAAAACATCTGAAGGAGTAAGAGAGGAGCAAAGAAAGAAAGAAGATAATTCAAAGCAAGTCCATATCACAGAGGGTATAAAGCGTAAGGATAGAAACTTTTAACTTCATCATCATGTAAACAGAGTCAGTGCTGATAGCGGAGAGTGCAAGTGATATATTTGCTCTTCTTGGGAGGCAAGAAACTCATGGGAGGCAAGAAACTACTACAGTAGCTAAACTACTAGTTATACATATAATAAAGAGTAACAAAGTGATAGATGATGTGATCTGTGGGAGTCCATAGAAAAAAGAATCTAGTCAAGGTGAATTTTATGAGGAAAGTCAGTACCCCAGAAATGGCAGGAGGAAATATCACTTTTGATAAATGTCTACATGAAACCAAACACAGAGGTAAGGAAGGCTAAACGTCTGTGCTCTCACCGTACAAATGTTCTTTAAACAAGAAGCATGACGATCAACAAGCTTCCTTGTCTCTTACCTCTGTAGCCCACACAGAGCTGATGAGCTATTCAAATTCCTCTGCATGTTGTTTTTGGTGATCAGTGGCTAGTTTGAGCCGATGCCCCTGTAAATTCCCCAGGACTGTAACCTGGGGGCTCCAAAGAGTGACTTGGAGTTTGCTTTAGATTGTCCATATTCTGAGGTCAGTTGCACCAAAACACAATGAAGTTGCACAAAGCAAACCTCTACTGTTGTAACAGCCAAGATGGGAGAACAGCTTAATGCCAGAGGAAGACAGATCTCTCGATGGCCGAGATACCTTAGGGTACTGAGGAGAAGGGCAGCAGGAGCTTTCCCCAGAAAACAGCATGATTCAAGCATGTTGTACAGGCTGCTCCATCCTTTCCTGGTAAACTGTGTTTCTGCACTTTAATCAGCATTTCTGTTGCAGAGCAAAGCAAGGGGAGAACTCTGCCCAGGACCCAAACATCTACTTGGGGCACTATGCTAATTCTAATATGTGCCTGGTGGCTTCATTATCTGAGATTACAAAGATGGTTAAGTAAAATGACATACTTTATGTTGTTTAGCCAACGGAAAATACCCCTTGGTGTGAGGAGTATAAGGAATGTGTCATTCCTCAGCATGTTAAGACAGAAATAAGAAGCTGGTATTAGAAGAGGAAAAATCCCAGCTCTGCTGTTTCTTGCCACCCTCTCAGCCTCGCTGCCCTAGGCACAAGCAGTGTTTGCTCACACTGGAGGCCTGCCCTGAGATAACGTGCATGCAAGCAGCACACAACACACGCCCCGGGCTCTATAGGTTAGGTGACAGTGAGGTCAACTCTTTATATTACAGATTTGAATAAGGCTCAGTTGCTGACTTGTCCTGCCTTACTGGAATTAGAGGTGTCCATTATTAGAAGACATTGGGAAATGCACATCTTCATTTCAAGTATATGACATGCCTCCCCTCCTTGACGGTAATTGCTGGAGGAGCTGAGGAGGCCTTGGTGACTAATGCTATGCCCATATGTCCTGGATTCACCCAGTAGCACAATAATTTTTTTGTAGGCAATCTTTGATAAGTTTCTGACACTGACAAGATGGAAATTAAATTTTACATGCTCTAATGGCATTCTCTGGAGATCACATAGTGGAATTACAAAAAGGACCCAGCGCAAGGGAACATACAGTCTGTCTGGGTGCAGCCTGCTAGAGCACACTGACTGGTAAAATGCTTTTAAGGTGGAGATGACCGACTCCTACCCCTATGCCAGTTGTGTAGTCCAAACGCGTTCCAGACACTGACATATGAGAGAAATGTACAACAAAAAAGAGATACGGCCATATGGTTTACCTTTAATGATTGGCCATGTAAGTAATGTCCATCTGGAAACAGAAAGCCATCAAGTCTATGCACGATGGATTATGTTATTTTAGAATCAGCCATGTATTTTGGATTATTTCTGGATCTGTGGGTATGCTTCAGGAATCTAGGTTTCACATACTGCTGCTATGTAGCACAAAGACATATGTAGTGCAATTCTTTTTCATGGCAAACCGTGCAGCGCTG
>VXAA01006069.1:100694-121600 GCA_013399115.1 Anseranas semipalmata
CTTTAGCTTACACTTGAAAGCAGAATCAATGATTCACAATGCTGGAGAATAAAGATGTTTCTCCTTCTCATATCTGACCGGTGTTATTTATGGCAGCTGGGTAAAACTGTGACTGACTGCAACATTTTCCATGACCACAACTACACTAGAGAAGAAAGCTGGAGTAACACTTCCTGAACAGAGTGGTCTGAAGTTACTGCTCCGGTATATGTATTAGATAATCAGAATACCATCACGGGCAATACTTGTCACCATTTTTACCAATGTCATCATTTCGCTCTATATAAGGATTTTGTTTTCCTGTAGCAGAATTTCTGTACAATAGATAAATGTACCATATACGTTGCACATAAAAAATATAAAAGGTGGGAATTAAAGTTTCTCCAAAGCTAGCTGGGAACGCAAGAATCATAGTTAATCAAATTGATTACCAATAGATTGCAGACAAATATGTGGTAAGAGGTCAATTTTGCAAACAGACTTTTTTTTTTTTTTTTTTTAGCAAGGACAAACATCCAGAAGAGCCCAAGGTAATTAAGCACTGTAATGCTGTAGTTCCTTCGATGTTTCAGTCTAAAGCTCTGGTATCAAGTAAGCAGCACAGACACCGATGGTTGCCCTGTCACATTCTGCGACATGGTGGTCCCCAGCACAACATAATGCAGGGTTCTCTGTGCCCTGCGGAGCCTGGAGCAAGGCTGGGTCCTCAGCGTGGCAGCAGTGTACGATCAGGTGCCGCTGCATGAAGGGAAGCCAGAGAGGGACGACAGCAGCAACACCCACATACAAACAGGGGAGGTGGTGCACTTGCTATCAGACCACCACATATCAAAAAGAGATTGAACCAGGTCTGCACAAAATCACTAAAATATATAGTTCGTGTGTTTGTACATAAACTAAAATATTTTTGCTATTAAGACATGAGACTAACGTTGTAATTTTGCCAGCAAATCCTATATCCAAATGCTGACTAGATGAATATACATTACATTGTTTCATAAATTTAATAAATTTAATAAATAAATGCAACTGATTAAAAATATATTCTTTTTTTCTTCCAGAGAGTTTGACTGTGTTCCGCCTCAGCCTGTATTATAAGCTAAGAAGTACAAAGCACAACGGTAGTCAGAGGTCTTTGGAAGGGGAACTGATTTTTTTTCCCTATCAGTTTATAGAAACAGACATATTTAAATAACACATATTGGGTAGCACAGAGCTTTTTTAAGCTTCTTGTTCTTGCCTATTGTTATTTAGCCTTCATGCAGCCATAGCCCTGAGAACAATCTGAGTTTGATTTTATAAAAATTGATCTTCACCTTTTTCTTTGACTGCATTGTGGAAATAAGGAAGGAAAACATGCCTATTACTGCTGGAGAAGTTAACATACCTAAATGGCACTTTTATAAAGGGGAAGGTTGTAATAAGTCATGTGATTTAGAGTAAAGGCAGCATAGTGTGCAATGGGAGCAATTTTCTGCCCCTCAAACAGCACTTCAGGTGATGTTGTTCATCTTTCTGTGACTTGCTGTGTCAAAGCATGCCCAGAGCAGAGGTGTTCAGGGACCCGACAAGCCGTAAGTGTCCAGCTGAAAAACCTGGGAGATATCCCAGGGCTCAAAGAGTTCACTTTTTCAGTTGCTCTGATTTACTTCAGAATGCACCTTTAGGGAATTTATGTCTTCCATTCCTTTAGTTTCCCATTTCTTTTCTTGTCATCTTTAAAAATCCATTAAAGATCACAGAGACAGTTTCTACGAGCTTCCATTTCTGAGGGGCTGTGGAGCTCCATGAAGTGTGCAGTTTGGAGGTGAGCTGTTTTACTCTCTGCACCTTGATGTTGTTAGGATGACATTTTAATTATAGGTGGTGGTTACAGATCGAGAAAATATGCTGAATCCAATGCAGAAACAAACAATTTTCTCTCTCAGGGGCTTAATGACAACTAGCTAACCAGTCCTGTTCTGTCTGAACAGGAGAATATTAAAATGCAAAGATAGAATGTGGGGTTTGGTTTCTCAAGGTGCTTGTTCTACAGATTTAAAATTCTAGTAGTCCTACATGTGCCAAAAGCAATCTTCAGGCTTTTAATGCGTAGCTAAAATAAAAAATAAAGTTAGTTCCCTTAATAATTGTCATACGATTACCTGCAGTATTCCAGCTCATATTTACATTTTCCCTATAAAACATTTTGTTGGTCACATATGATCCTTGGTATTCCTCCTATTTTATAATATTCTTACTAGTTTCCCTACCGTAGAGTAAGTTTACATTAAAATGCCACACCACCTATGCTATCATTAATTTAGATTTGTCTATCACTGTGTATGTTTGCTGCTTTGCCCTAGGTATTATAATAACTATAGCCTGCTTGTCATTTCCTACTAACATTGCCTCACCTGTAAAACTGCAGCAGCTCTATTTCAGCTTCCCCAGTTTCTGCCATCACCTTACCTATTACAGTAGAATAAAAGAACATTTCTCAGGTGCATTCATAGATATTTTCATCATATTTCAAATGCATTCAGACAATTGCTGCATATTTGCACTAAAACAAATAGAATAATTCCCTGCATCTCTACATGTATGGAATATTTCCTTCCCTGTTCAAATTATGGCTAATCTCTATTTATGCAGTGTTGGAAGGCAATGCTCCCACATATATCAACTCCAAATAGCTCTGCATGTATGTATTATATCACACAAATATGCATAAATGTCTGTGTTCATACATTGTGGTTTTGTTTTTGTTTTATAAAATGCAGCATTTCCAAAGCACTTCAATTTAATAGGAAACCTACAGCTTAAAATATAAAATTTAAAAAGAAATGACAGGACAGGTAATTCAGATATGGACTAATTTTAGGGTAGCAAAAGCAACACGTCATTAACACGAGACCTTAATTACACACAGTATCCGTGACTGCACCAATTACTCTAAGTGGGCAGGAATAGTCAGATTAGCAAGACTGCCAAAGAAAACGGCTGTACAAGCCAACCAGCCGTAGGGCACGAGCTCTGCATGTTTTGGGGTTGCCAAGCTTTGCCCTCCCATTATTTGGAAAAAAAAAAATCTGAAACATTTTTTGTTGCTAGAAATCTGCAAGAGCAGGTGCTGCAGTAGGAGCAATTTTACTCAAAAAAAAAAGTCTGCTCTTAATAAACACATGACTCCATAGCAGGATGATGAGAGGGGCTCACATCCTGCTCTGGATCTGAGCAGAGCCCCATCCAGGTAATACAGTCCCTGTTCCTACCAGAGACAGTTTGCCTCCACTATAGCACTTGCTATCCAAGCTAGGAGAGGATGCAAAAAGTGAATTTATTAACCTGTGGGGGGCGGAGAACAAGCAATGGAAACAATAAAAAGACCATGTGTTAAACTATGTGCATATCTTGATGGTTCCAGATTTAGCCATATGTGCTAAATTAGACCATTAAACACTGCAAAACAAATGGCGTATTGAAATGCTATCACAGCCTTGTAATTTATACTATGTTACACAGCGCATAAGTTGCTCATAGTAAATAGCATTTCATTGGATGACTAGTCTCTAACAGTACATTTTCACATAATTAAAGTGGACATGGTTTAGAAAAATGAAAAGGCTAGAATATAAGGCACAGCTGCAAATAATATTAAATGGCATTATCAATAACGGAAATCCCAGGGTTTGCATATTAATTGTAAGAAGGTGCTAATTTGAGTGTTTTAAGCTTGCATTCACAAGCTTGTTTACATGCTTTGTTCCACCTGGACCTGTTTGGAGGTTTGTCAAAAACCTAACAAGCAGAAAAAGATTGCATTTGAAAATACACATACATGTTTAATTAAGCCAGGGCCACCGAACATTCCTCAATATATTTAGCTGTTGAGATTTAAGCACCACCAGAGCATCAGGCATTATCACCTTTTGAAGTACTGCAGAATCTTTAATATTTAAAGCACAAAGCAGACTTTAATATAAAATTCTAGCAGACCACAGAAGATTAAAGACGCATTATAAATGTGACAGTTTGTAAATGGAACACAGTATTAAAGGGAACCCCCCTGATATTTTATAGCATATTTTTCAGGTGTATACTAAATTATAAATACAATTAAATAGCAGTAATTATTCTCTGGGAGTGGATGGCTATTTAACTATTCCAGAAAATAGTGATTAACTATAATGTAGGAAAGTGGTAATATGTGTTTTACCACACTGTTCTTGCAGCCAAACTTCACACAGAAGTAGAGTCTTCAGCTAATTTAAAACCACCCTAGGGCCCTACATCCATGGGCACAATGTCTTCTCTTCTCTGAGGCAGGGAGGGTTGCTCACTTGGTTTCCAAACCTCTTGGCTTTTCCTTAAACTATACAGCTGTTCTCCATTACAGTATATGCCTGCTGCTATAAAGTGCAAGGGAGGGAGGGCAGCATGGAGACTGCAGAGGAGTTAAACTGGTATATCCAGAAGAATTTTAATCCTGAATTAAGATGGACCAACACTGGCTCTTCACAGTCGTGTAAGGAATTTTGAAAGATATGGAGCTAGCCTTACTGTACACCAAGTTAATTTTGCAATCATGTGTCTCCAGATCAACAGGACTCACATTTAATAGGTTGCACCAGTCCTCTAATTCAGTAAATAAATCCCATAGGACCATAATTGCCCCCTTTCTTTTACTCAGCTTTGTTTTTTCCAGAAGGATAAATACCCATGGGGATGACAGCAACCATTAAATGAGAGGAAGAACTCTCAAGAACAAGATTTGGAGCAGACTGTCTTCTTGCTGCCTCTTTTGGGGAGTTCAGACAGGCCCCCTACAACAGATCTGAACTCCCCTGGAGAGTGCAGGCTGATGGCAGCTCAGTGCAGGGGGCAGAGCAGGGACCTGCTTCCTCCGCAACAGACAGGATTTTAGCACAGGCCTGCTGGAAGGAGGGCCACTTGAGGGGTGCATCTCTCAGGACTGAGATTGGGATGACATATTTCCATCCTTGTCCTTCTGCATTGCCCCTGCATCCACCTCCCTCTAATAGGCTCCCTACTGACAGAGGCAGCCCTTTTTATTTTCATGTGTCACTCCACAAAATTTGCTGGGATTTTGTTTTAGGAGATCCTCAGACTACAATTATTAATACTTAGGAATTTGCTTCTTTAAGGAGCAAAGAGGAGCTGTCATTTTGAAGGCTATCTGCTTCCAGACACACCCTCGCCATGCAGCCAACCCTGAGCATTGGACGTTTTGGGAAGCTCTCCACAGATTGAGACATGGGCTTAGGACTACTGAGGGGGATGCTTGCAAAAGCCTTGCTTCCTGGATCACATTTCTCGGATCAGAGCATCTCTTACTCACCCTTTTCCTGCTGGGGATTCTGCCTTTTCCAAGCCACAGTGTTAAGGCGAGGAGGGCTCGTGCCAGATGTCATTTAAATTCCATTGGCAAAATAAGCAGTTCTGATGGCAGCAATGACAGTTATAAGAGGCACAATCTGTATAGAATCTGAGGAGAAGAAATTTAAAACAGGATTTTAAAAGCACAGAAATCAAACAATTTAGCATGAGTATTCAGGTCTTTGGTGCTGGGCCATACAACTCTAAGGTCTCAGTGCTTGCACAGCTGAAGCAGCTCTTGAATCTCCCAAGTGTCAGGCACATCACTGCATTAAGGGCCTTCCTAATATGCATTCCTGTACAAAAGCTTAGCATATTATTTTCACTTTTATTATAAAATATATATATAGCCAATGTTATTCAATAGAGTGCTTTAAAACAGAATTTTCAAATAAAAAACATAAAGAGATCTTAGTTATATTATTCATTGCAGAAATAAAAAATAAATTATACATAGTCTCCTAATAGAGAGAGATTAAAATGGATAAATAATGAAAAGATTACAATAGCTGGATTTCTCAGGGTCTAGTTTATATTGTTAACCTAAGTACTGTACACTAAACATGATTAGGCACACTACTCATATTAAATATGCAGTGCATCTGCTATTCATAAAAGCAATACCAAGGCCATGCTTTCCCCGAGACTTTGAAGGAGCTGGATCATGCACATTCCACTTGTTGGCACAGGCACTCCAGACCATGCCTCATGTCTACCGGGGATTCTTTTTGTGCAAGGATGTCAAAGGCATGTAGAAAAGGAATTGATGTGCCAGAGAAATGGGGCAGTTGTTAGGGTGATGTTTCAGCTGTTAGGGGTGCAATTTTTGCTTTTACTAAATGACTTCATTTTCCGTGTACCATACACTGTAACAAGACCTCCCCTTCACTGCAGGTTGCAGGGCCTCTGGAAACAAGGATGGTTCTACATGCTTTTCAAACATTTTCAACAATTAAAAAAAAAAAACAAAACAAAACACTTTACACTTTTAATTTTTTAATTGGGACTAAATCCATGATGTTATAAACTCAGCAAAAGAAAACACCAGAGGGGGGCAAAAACCCTACCGTAAAACAGCTCCACAGGCACACTGTCCACCAGTGATGCTGAGGGTCCTGGCTGAAGTCTCTCCACTGGCAAGTCTGGGTCTTTCACTTCAGCCCAGGAACTGCAACCTGGGGAAAACGCACAACAGCGGCTTCACTGAAACCTGCTGCGTTCATTCAAAAGAAAATCTGGCTTCAGTAAATGGGCATTTCCTAAGGAAAACTGGCTTCTTATCTCCAGCCTTGCCCCCTGATGCCCGCTGTGCTGGGGCTGAGCAGGTGGCGAGCAGCCCTGTGCCCCTCAGCCAGGGCAAGCCCCTTGGCTGTACCAGCCGAGGGCAATCCTCCTCAGTCTCAGACCCTCAAAACATCCCTGGATTCCCAGGTGATTTTGCCCATCTGAGCAGTCATCCCAGCCACCACTGACCTAGAGCAACCATTTTATTTTTCCCCTCCATTAGCTTACATACCGTTTTGAAACTGTTTAACAAAACTAGCACCAGCGTAGGTGCTACTGGGTGTGCTCATGGTTTCTCCAGTGAACATTTCAGTCTTTAATGATTGAAATTCTGATCTTAATTTGCTTGTTAAACCAGTATTTAAGTGGCTAGATAGTGTTTTGTAATCTCCAGTGCCAGGGCCCAAATCTGTTGATATCATAAGTGTCATCAACATTCAGCAGTGTGGCAGCTGTCACCAGGCAGTTCAGAAAGGCTTATTTAATTGATACTTTCCATTTCAAATACAATTTGCAGTCAGCATGTGGTGAGAAATGCATCTCACCATGCAAATTTTCATGATGCTGAAGCACAAAAAAAAAGGGTGCTGCTTTTCTTTTGTGAAAAAGCTTGAAATGTAGCCTAGGAAGCAGAGTATTCAACTCTTTATGTGAAAGTTGCATTCATTTAAATCAACTAAATCATATTATATCCCAGATTATTTATTTCTGTATATAAGACAATACATGTGCAAAATGCAGAAAGTAGCATATTATTTTTGGAAATGGGAAAAGAGGCCCCGTTTGCTATAGGGTTTAAACTAGTGCAATGCAAGCCTGAGACAGGAAATCTAGTTCAGGTTAGATGGCTCCAGAATTACCCAAGCCCTTCTAAGGAGATTTTTTTACTAAAATAACACAAATCTCACAAGAATAGCTGATCTCAGTCTTTCACCATCGAAGGTAAAGGGATTTTAGCAAATACAACTCTTAGGACTTCTTCCATGTAGTTTAATTAATACAACCTAAGTGTAGGCAAAACCATTTGACCATCTGAACTGACATCTTCTGGATCACAGACCACTGCATCTTACCCTGCTGCCCTACACCAAGCCTAATAATTTGTGTTTGGCTGAGCCATAACACTTCTTTTCTTTCCTGTAAGAGACCTTCTCTCTGAACTGCAGCACCTTTATGTTTCTAAAGACTATGCCTGCCTGCAGGGGCAAGTGCCATGTTGCAAGATAGAGCTTTGAACAGAAACACATAGACACATGCACATAGGATTCAGCTGTGTAGATGTGACTTTATCTTGTTTTGCTTCTCCTTTTAATCTATAATAAAGAAAAGGCCCTTCAGATTTTAAAATATGTAGCTAATTTCTATGCCGGAAGAGCCATTACAGCCCGAGTTGAACCATTTCAGTGTTATTTCTCACAAGAACAGCTCACGGAAGTTAGATCCCGAGCTGCGCACAGCCTCCCCAGCCTCTCATAAAAATCCAGGGTAAAAAGCTAGTGTTGACAAAACACAAGTTTTTGTTACATACAGACTCTTGTGCCACACCAGTCACTGCAGTCTCCAAGCACTACCCCAACCCTCGCTGCAGCCAAATTTTTTCCCCCAGTGTGTCCTTGCTGTCCCCAAGGCAGAAGTTAAATATAGGAATGGTATAACTCTCCCTTTTCGCTTTTTTCCTTGCCGCTGTCAGTCTGAACTGGACTGGATTGGGATGCAGCCCTAGCCTGGCTCAAGCTCACCCGAACGATGTGCAGCCCACCAAGAGCTGTGGCCACAGCACGGGAATACACTCCTCGGGGAAGTCAGTAGGACCTCCCATTCTGGGGCTTGGCTATGAACCCATCTTTGCTTTAAACGTTCCTTTTTTGTGAGCAGATTTAAACCAAGACCTTAGATTCAAAACTCTTTTGTCATCTTTTCATGCGTCTCATCCAGAACTGCTCTGACCAGCTCTTCCCATCCCTGGTTTAGCAGACAATGCAGTGGCTGAAGTCCTTTTTAATTCAAACATTGCTGAATGTTCTTCTAGAGACACGACAGAGCGCTCCCGGCCCCCTCCCCCTCCACGCATCTTGGGTGAGCACATACTTAGATCCCCCAAGCACAGTGATAATTTCTCCTTACCAGCAGAGCCAGTCATTATTTATTATATCACTCTCTCACTTCTTCAGTCTCTCCTAGTGGGAACATTGCAGTGGCTGCTGGCTAGAAAATTAGCCAAGGGAACTTCTTCTGTTGGTCTCTTTCCTCATTATACTAGTAAAAAAAATTTAACTGTGACATTCTCGCTCTCTCTGTATATATATATCAACACAGGTTGGAAGCACACTGTAGGGGCTAATAGTGAGTAATTTAACTGTGGCTCTCTCACACGTTTTACCCTCATTCTTTCTCCAGAGTAGCAGCAGAAGAACAGTATGTTCATGTATTGTTGCTCCACATTACAAGCAGAGCTTGCAAGTTTATGTCTAATCTCACTCTTTCCAATAGGTTGTTTTTCTTTCATGTGGATGTGATGTAATTTCTTCCAGTGTCAAGGGGCTGCCATAAATTACAGAGATATTTGGGTAATCCTTACAGAAAAGTTTGGCTTTTTTTCCCCTTAAAAAGTGCCTTTAAAAAAACAAATAAACAGGGGGACCTCTCACTGGAAGAAAGTTCTGTGTACACACGCATGCTGTCAGTGATATGCTGCTAAAGGCCATTATATTCATAAGCATCCAGAGAGGTAATTCTCTTAAATTAGGAATAGACCCATCTATAGACTATCTCCATCAGTGGAGATATCACTGAGGACAGAATTGATGTTGTTAGCTGCTCAGACAGGAGCCACATGAAGCACAAGGTAGAGGAATATTTTTCCTGTCCCACTGCACAGCTTAGGCCAGCCTGGTTTCATTTCAAGAAAATTAGTAGAAGGAGGTTCTGTGCTCAGCTGTTCAAAGGAGCTCTTTGCATGATCAGGTCACTATTTTCACGCATTAGAGTATCTGTGCCTAGTGCAGACATTCTGCTCCATGGGGAGAACGGCCACACTTTGTCTGGTAGATAAAGAAAAAGGATTGAATAATTTTCTGAAATAATGATGTATTTGGGAATGGTCATAACAAATCGTGTAACTCTCCACAGAATCCTTTCTAGAAACAAATACAAAGGGGAGCTGTTAAGTGATAGCATCACAAATGCTCAGATTTCTTGAAAATGTTGGATTTTTATATTCCTGATTTGACCCAAATCCATCATATATAAATACATATCCTGCTATGAATATAGGCATAGTATAATTTTGTGACTTATAGTAAAGTTTATGAAAAGACAAATCTGCTTAAATATTTTGCAGAAAGAGCAAAACTTGAGGTTAAGGGTGAAAAAACTTGGAAACAAACTCATTTTTCTTTTCACCTCAACAAGACTTTTGGCAGTGATGCACCACCAACTACACCTTTGCAACTCTCCGCCTACACCAGGTGCCTTCTATTTTTTTTATCTCCTAAGTCAGTCCGCTGCTCTTCATGAGAGCTATTGGTCGCAGGAAGCAGCCGCTGCACCTGGAGGATGCGGCTGGTGACTCTGTGTGTCCCCAGAAGGCACCAGGGGCACCTCCTCTTGCTCAGTCTTCTCCTTCCCACTCCCCCATGCTTGTCCTGCGTGTTTAGCCAGCTCGTGTGCTGCAGCGGTGTATAATTGGCTGGGTAACGCTGTGTACCGAGCAATGCAGATGTCAGACGCTGGCTCTTGCCCAAAGGGAAGGAGGACGAGGACAGTAAACAAAGACCTTGGTGTCCTCCATTTTGGAGCGCCTGCTGTAAGTTTTACTCTCTTCACTTTGAATTATAGTGGCAGTGCTTTGAGCAACTACATCTGAAGTACTCCAGCAACATCACACTCCTGTTCCACCACCACTCTGATGACCACCAGCGTAATTCAAAGAGAAAGAGTAAAAACTCACCTCTAGGTATAAAAAAAGAGAGAGAGTTTATTCCCTGCCAGAAGAAACAATACAACCAGAATTATGGCAGTTTCTACCCTGAACTGTAAAACTAAAGCTTTCTGTTAGCCAGTGAATAAAACTGTCCTTTTTCAGGAAAACCATCTTTCACACTTATAATGTTATCTTTCCACTAGATGCTGAACACAACGGTTTGTTATGTCTAGATTTTTTTTATCATGGAAAAGGTAACAGAGGAAAAAAGTAATATATATTTGGCTGCTTAGGTAGAAGGAGGGAAGGAGAAGAATCTTTCTATATTTGCATTGCTAATTATCAGTAAGCACACAGATAATACAGTGATCCGTACTGTACACACATTTTGAGAGATGAACAAACATTGCACTATATCTGAATATGCAATTGTACCACTTATGTAGTTCACGTTGCATCCAGACTTTTCCACGGGGCTCCACAAAGGACACACTGAAAACCCCCGATGGCAGGCTGGGGGAATGTTGGGGGCATGATTTGTTTACCCTGGAAAGGGCAATGCAGGGGCACAACTTGCTTTTCAATGTCATTTTGGTGTTTCTTCACCCCCAAACAAATTTACCAGCTGGGCTGACTGAGGAAAAGGAATTTAAGAGCCTTGTCCAAGGTCACCCTAAGGAACAAGCAAGTCAAGCCACTTACTCAAGGGCACTGAGTGCTTCAGTGGCCCAACCTACCTCCCTCTTGCTTCAGGTCATCTGCGCCAACCTCTGCCCCCCTCACCACACAGCCTTCCCCATGCAAGCAGCACAGTGTAAAGTTCATAGCAAAGCCAGTGAAGTGCCCTGCACCATCCATCCATCTACTGCACGAGATAAGAATAGTTCCTTAAACCTTTGTTCATGGCAGATGTTTTCCTCATCTGATTTTTTTTTCCTAAATGTCAGTGTCTATCCACAAATTATATCTTGATGTACACTCCAGCGCCTGGACAGATGAATAGCTTTACAAGAAGAACACAGCTTGGCAAAGCTGAGCTCAAACCTGAAGCAAACATTGAAGAAGCTGGCATCACGCAAGATATTATATAGCTTGAAATAAACACTGCCTCATCTCAAAGAGGTCATTTCATTAGGAAAATGCAGTAACTCTTGGAAAACACTAGCCACATATCAGGCTTGACAGAGGCTTGATTTCTGCCAGTTCATGTACGTGGTCTCAACAATAACAAATACCTCCATGCTGCTCTCACAGGTATTCTCTCTTTCCAGGTTGGTCCATGAAATCAACTTCATGGAGATCTCTTTTCTAACTCCCATAGCTTTTCTTACCTGAACATAAAGAGTTTACATTCAGCACTACTTTTCGAGAATTTAATCGACAAACCCACTGTTTCTGAACTGAATGGCTATGATACACAGAGTGTATACATGTAGATACACGCAGTATCTAGACAGTAACAGAGCACCTACTTACAGTCCCGCATGGCACTGTCTACAGAGGTTTGATCTCCAAGTTGACAAGTTCAAACTATCCAGGACTCCCTCTCTACTCCTCCCTTTTCCTGACTAAGCCGTGGGGCAGGGTGTTTACTGTAGGTTAAACCAACACAAAATAATTTCCATGCAAGTGAAGCTCTTTGCGTACATGACACTGGCTCTGGTGCCACTCGGGTTTAGCTACATCTTCCACTGAGCTAACTCCGTTCTTCTGCTCAGCTGGGTTCACTTGTCAACATGGCAAGAGCTACACATGCACTGAGGAAAGCTCCCCAGCCCTCACCTGGATCCATGTATTTGGAAAGTTGTATCCCTGAGCATCCCCCCTCAGTCCTCATCTACTGATTTCAGCCAGGTTAGCTAACACATGATTTACCCATAGGAAGGATGATTGTTATCTACTCCTTTCCCAAGAGTTTGGCCACAGAGCTGTCTTTAAAATCTGGACTCTAACACTCTGGTTACATTCATGTCAGGTGATGAGAAGACTTTTTATGAGTAGTAGTATAATTTATACACTTAATTCACATATTAAAAAACAAAACAAAACAAAACAAAAACAAAGGTACTATTAAATACTGTCAGGTCCCTGTATGAAAAGTGAGTTTCAATATTTTCTTTTATAAATCTGTTCTCTAACTCTAATCTGATTCCTGCCACCAAGGCACCCTATCTGCTCAGGACAACCTGCCATCTGAAGCCATTTCAAATATAGTCACAAACAAATACTTGTATTAATATTAAATATGTAGCACTTTCAAGAGCATGTACTTTTGTATACAGATCACTATCCTTTTGAAGAGCCAATAGGGCTTTTGTTCTCAGCTCCTTTTAAACAATCTAGATATTAACTTTTTTTCTACTGCAAGCCTCTGAACAACTTTCAGCAATATTCTCCAGACAGGTGTTTGCATAATTCATGTCTTACAAAGACCTTGGGCAGAGAGCTAAGGAGTTTTACCTTGTGCATATTAGCAGCCCAAGTGCTGAAATGCCACAATGGGCCCTACAGACCCTATGACTGGCTCCCTGGTGCTGAACAGCCCTGCTGCTTTATTGGTAGCATGATCCAGAGAAATGCTGTATGTTGTTAAGAGAAAAAGTTATGTGCTTTGTGGGAGTGTACATGAGAGGAATGGAGAAAAGCAAAACAGACTGTCCCAGCTCCACATTTCCCCCTTGGTGTGTCTGTGGTTGCAGCCCTTCTCCTTCTGCATGTTTCTTCTGGTCCCCATGAGAACAGTGAGACAGTCATTAGCAATTAGCCCAGGGAGGGAGAGGCTAATTGTACCAATTAGCACTGAAGCACCAGGTGGGGAGACTTAGAGGCCAGTCAAGAGTGGACCAATAAAACGATGATTGTCAGGGTCAGTGAGACAGCACCATTTGGGGGGAGGAAGGAGGGATGGACCTGCTGATTGCATCTATTTGTGTCTTTTGTTTCTGCTTTGAAACAATCTTTTCAAAATGCTTAAAGAGAAAGGATGGATCAGTCAAGTCTGTAGCTTGAGGTGTCTGTACTAGGGCAACAAGGGAAGGGTGAGCATCGGCCCCACTGTCATCCTTCACAGCTCATGTGGTTCAGAGCAGCCTTATTCTCCCCTGATCCCCAACAAAGCCTCTGCAGAGGTCCAGAGTAGCTGTGTTGCCACACTTAGCAGTATCCACCCACATTTTAAGCTCTATAAAGTCCTTGTGGAGTCTTGCTCATAGTACAATGCCTTTTCTAGCTCTGGTTTTCCTCCCTGTATCTCAAGCTTCTTACATGGAAACAACTGTAAATCAAGGGCACCTCTATTCCCTTGTGCCCTGGATTAAAACTGCATTACACTGACACATGCTCAAGTGACAGGATAACACACCTGATCACAGTAGATCACGTTGTAACAAGGCTGTTACACACTACTCATCATCCTCATTTTTGCAATAATCATTTGTCTCTCTGGGTTTTAGAGCAGTACTTAAATCAGACTCTGGGACATTTTGAAACAAGGCACACAGCTCCATGTTTCAATAAGACAAAGCCTAGTAGAGGTGCTCTCCACGAGCTACTCTTTCACTACTCTGCATCCGTGATCTGAATTTTTACTCTGAAAGCGCACTGTAACTGTACATGCCAGCACTCCAGCAACAGCCAAAAGCAACCATATAGAAATCAAACAATTAAAACAATAAAAGCATGGAGTTGTACAAACTAAAAATACCCATAATGTCACAGCTTAAACACACGGCCACTTACTAAGATTTACTTGGTGGTGCTTTGTACCAGATCTTCTTGCTGAAAGGCAGGACTTGTGAGTCTGTCCCCTCCTCTGCACATGGGAACTCCACTGCAGACCTCTGCTCTCCTGCAGACCGCTGGTTGTCTGGAGCAGGACTGCGCAGAGGATGTGCCTGATCCCTCCTGCTGAAGCCACTCCACTTTCTAGGGAGGAAGCCAAGATTTGTTTTACCTGATGCCAGAACCATGGGCACTGCAGCCCGCTGGTTTGCCCACTTACCTGAAGAGAGGACCTGCCCCAGTTCCATGGCCATCACTGAACTAGTGCTTCATGTCAACGGCATAGGCAGCCCCTGTGGCAGGAAGCAGATCTGAAGGGTGACACCGTCCTATGAATGGGGTATCCCCCCAAAGGGAACAATTAGTCTACCCTTATTTTCCAGCATTTCTCCATCAGTGAGTGTCGGCTGTGTGTTCAGAGGCACCATCTGTTGCATGGGGAGCACCGGCAGGAACCTCAGGGCTTTGGGCTGGCAGGTTGATGATGGCATTAAAATGGCAAGACACTTGCACCTTGGAGGTTTTGCACAGGACTGAGCCTTGTCCCCACTCACCCAGGCAACACCAATCGCAGACTCAGGAGGTCCGGGCCAGGCCCCGAAGGCTGGGCAATCCATCCTCACAGAAGCTGAAACCAGTCAGCCAAAACCTCACTTTCTGGGGTGGTATAAACCTTTCGAAAACAAACAAACAAAAACCCCACACCTTGAGGCTCTGAAAAGACCAGTGAACCATAAAGACCTAGTGAGATAGTCCAGGTCCAAATTAGCTGCATTGAACAGTAGGTCAACAGTGCAAAACCTTTCAGCTTTTTGCTACTAGTAACAGAAGAAAACCAGGGTACATTTAAACTCCAGCACCTTTGCACAGTTTAATAGCAAATGGCCTATATTGAATGGCTGGCAACACACACACTCTCCTTGTTTTCCTTCCTTCTTAAATGTTTCCTGGCATGGTGACAGGTAAAACATAATACAGCTTGGCAATATGGCTTTTACATGGTGAAACAGCTCCTCCATGCTACGCTAGAATACATATTACTGTGACAAGGGGCTTTATTCTGAATTATCTGCACATACTAAAAGCCAGTGGGAAATTAAAGGGGAGTTTAGTGAAAACTACATAAGATTTTGTCACCACTGAGCAGAAAAATTTGGATGGAAATCACAGACTGTGGGGCTTAATCACAGCTCCTTCTGGTTGGCGCACTATGGAAGGCAGCACTAGCCATTAAAAATTCACTGGGGAAAGGTGGATGGTTATCCAGCATTAAACATGTTTCTGTGGCACTGAATGCTGCAGATCGCTTGGGGAAGTAAGTCATCCACTTTTCAACCTGACAGTGCTTGTTGATAAAAACAGTTAGAGAGAGCTGGATGGAGCAGTTACACAAAGCTGATAGATGAGATAGATGGCGAGGATTTATCCTGTGGCAGGGGAGCTGGGTAGGACTAAAGCTGTACTGATGTCTAAGCATGGAGATGATCAGGCTATGCAATTATTTCTTAACATATATGTGAGTGACGGAGAGCAGAGACCCACACAAGCCTGGCTCTGTGCTGCTCCTCTTGCTCCTTGCACCTCACAGAAGCACTTTCACTTGGCAGCTCCCCGAAATTTAGAAGCTGTTTTGCATTCCAAATTCATGAGTTATTTTGTATCTGGAAGTTGCTATTAAACAAAGGTCTTTCTTACTCTGAAGACCTTGGGCTGAATATAAAATGCTAAAGACATTCTGGCTGCTAAGAGTTGGTGTTGAGAGATGAAGAAAATGACCAAGAGGAGAACAGAGAAATTTCTGAGCCAGAGGGTTGTTCTGTTTCTCTCGTATTTTATGGCCAGATAATATTGCTTTCTTTGGCCAGCCTAGGAGAGTTCTTATGCAATGGCCATCACTCTGATGTTGGATGCTTTTTTTTTTTTTCTTGAAGATTGTATCTATCTAATATTAAAATGATCCAATCTCATATTTTCAGATTGTTTCAACTGACTTGGAAAAATTCATGCTCAGGTCATTTTTACTGTCCCACACCCACCAGAGGCCTCAGACAGCGATGTGACAAGAAGCTTTGAAGCCCAAGAGAATGGAAGTGTGAGACAGCAGGGCCTGACGTAAAAAAAGACTCTGTACTGGTGTATACCACTTCATTAAATGAGAAGACTGAGACCCTCACTGTCTCAGCTATCTCAGCCATTAAGAGATCTCACAGGAAGAGAGAAACTATCTCTCTGACATCCCTAGCTTCAGGGTAACCTATAATTGCTGGAGAGCAGAGATGTAGGAGGCACTGTCAGAGGGAACGTTGAGGAAACAGGTGGCCACAATCTTCAGATGTTGCCTACCATTGGCCACACAGCAATAACCCCAGCACGGAGGACAACCAGCTACGCTGGATAAACAGATGTAAATATTGGTGAGTGAGGATGGATAAATGGAAAAAATGTTCTTTGCCATTATTGTTACATGAACTCCTGGAGACTCACGGGGAATGAGGACTTTCCAGAATAAATATAACTGTGCCAAAAACAAGGGGCAATGAGGGACCTGCAGTTACCTTGCCAATTCTGTCAGCTGCTTCTTATGACCTCCAAGTGACCAGCAAAGTCCTCACCAGTTGAATTGCAGCCCAGCAGCCTTCATCCACACTCCATGCTATATGACTGGGTGCTGACCATAACATGAAGATGGGAGAATGACTTTATAAATAGTCTGTCAGCAGGAGAATTATTTCTGAGGCACTTGATTAATAATGTAGGACACCAATGATCTTGGAAAACTTTAACATCAGTGCTGTACTTAGCTAAACAGAACAGATGCTGACATCTTTGCTGCTGTTCCTTGGCTGAAGACAGATGTTTGCAAGGTTAGATGGAAAAGGCAAGAGTGTATGGCCACACAGGAGTCAGTGGAAAACACGTGCAGCTTCCTCACGTGGGGACTCGATCTGTATTCTGGGAAGTCTTTTAGATTATAACTGCTGCATGATTGAGTATGTGCCAGTGCCATTTCTTAGGAGCTGAGACGAGGAACACACTCTTGATACTTGTATGATGATGTCTGAATAGTCCTTGCATGGCAGAGAAAATACAAGTGCATTAGGGAAGAACAATAACTACCTTCAACTGCTCTACTGGGTTGGATTTTTGAAGGGTGCTCCTGTCTCAGATGTTAATGGAGTGGCTTAATTTTCCTTGAAATGGTCATAATAAACTCAGGAAAATGTAATTCATGGATGAGGCATGATATCTGGTGTTGAAAAAAGCCCAGGTATTCTTAATGCCTAAGAAGAGATTGTTCAGCAGCAGATCAACTGTGTAAAAATGTGACCTCTCTAATGCTTCCAAGTTCAAAATGATTTGCTGGGTAAGTGTCATTTGAGCAAGTTAAAGCTTCACAGTTTACTAAAGGATGTGTTTTGTATTCTGGTCCAAGTATGACTACATCAGAAAATGCTTTCCCTGCATCATCTGAAATACCAAATGTAAGGCAAAATCTTGCTTCAAACTTCCACGAGGAGCCAGATTCTCTCCATCCACAATAATATACAAACTACATAGTAAATCACCCTTCTGAGAACATTTCATCCACTCTATACTTTCATTCCAATGTAAGTAAATCTCTCATTTCTTTCCAGGCATAAAAGTACCCTAAGTTACAGACACTTTCACCTTGAGGGTCACACAGGCAAAACTGTTTTGGGGGTGGAGAGGTAAGACCATGTTCCAGGTGACCCTGGGGCCCTGCTGCTCTCAGAGCTGCCCCATCAGCCAGTCCCACCAAGAGAAACTTCAAAGCAAGCTTCTTCCTGCAGAGGGAGGACCTGTGCCTGGTGTGTGCTCAGGTATGATCAGACTTTTTAATCTCATAGGAAATTTGCTTGGATCAGTCTTGATCTGGCTTTCTTCCTTCCAGCTTTGCTTCTCAGAGAACTTCTCTGTCTCTACCTGCATACAGGCTTCTCTCTACAGCCTCTAGAGAAGTCACCAGGAGCCTTCTCTGTTCATGCTGTGGGAACAGAAGCTTTAATCACACTGCCCTTGGTCACACAGACAGGTGAGCTCAGGTTTTTAAGCATTAATGTGATAAAGTTGAGGAGGAGTAGAGCAGCACAAAGGTTAAGGGGAATGGTCATGATTTGCTCAAAATCTTGAGGTGAAGGATGGAATGAATTTGGCAGGAAGCCAAAACAAGTAACTTCATCCATGGCTTTTGTCATGAGAAATAATCCTGAATAGAAAACACATCTGTGTCCCCAGACTCCTGAGGCTCCTACACGGAAGCCAGCAGGACTGTTACAGCAAGGAAGGAGGTTAATAAACAGCTCAGTCCCTGGGCCAGAAGATACGAGGCAGAAACTGGCTGGAGGGAGCCCAGAGCTGCTCCTAGGCTATCGCCACAACAGCATCACTTTGTCCTGCCACCGTGCATTTGAGAGAGGTTTGAAGAGGTTCATTGCTGTAGGAATAACAGTCTTTAAGCACCGATTAGCTGATAAGGAAGTTACTGTGGAATCAAACATGCATCATCCAGCCCACTTGCCGTCAGATGCACTTTCAGAAAAAAAGCACCCCACCAGAGGTGCCATCTAAATGCGAGGTGTAGATGATGTTTATTATTATGTAGGTATTAAAAAATTATTTGGGAAGGAAAGTACTTGTAAAATTTAAATCTTCTCACAAATTAGTAGAGAGAATTAAAAGGAAGGGATTTTTCAAACACAAGTAACTCCTATTATTAAATCTACTTTTGCATTTTGCAACTCTGAACCAATAATTATCTTCCGTATACATAACATAACACAACTAACAAAATATGGTCCATCAGACTATATCATCTACAATTATTTATCCATCTTTGTGTAACAATTTCATCATTTGATCAAATAATAGCAGATTCCACAATATGTCATTCAAGTATCCCCAGTTTATCTATAATGATTTTCCTCTTGTCAGCTCATTTCTTGAACCTTTGCTGAATCTGGTTTCAATGGTACTATAAACAATCATCATTGCATTGTAAAACTGGAAACTCTCCACTAAAATAGTGTTTTGATCTGGGTTGCCATAGTAATAAGTCTGTGCTCCCCTCTTTGGAGGCCTTGTTATATGAAGTATCTGTGATTTGCTCAGAATGGCCCCAGTTCATCTGTCAAAGTGGGTTTTTCCTTTTTTAAAATAATGATCTAGAAAATCCCACAGTGGCAACAAATATTTTACAACCATAACGAGAAACACTGTATCACTCAAGCTTTGTAAATCTATGCCATTATTGCATTAGAATAAATCACTTTCCTTAGGTATATTACTTAGAAATATGCAATTCTAATTTTAGAGCGTGCATTCAATAGGGGGTATTTATTTTTTATGTAAAGAGAATTATTAACTTTGACTTCAAAAATACATCACATGTCAGATTGTGTTTAGAGGCCCTGCAGCAAAAAGAAAAAAATGAAATTCTTTCTTATTTCTATCAAAATACCGCAAATATCCAGTCAGTTTCAGATTTAGTTACTCTATTCTATTCTTAAGCGCTGATTTTTATAATGAGATCAGATATTACCATAGTTTTCACAGCTGCATGCTCAGATAAATGATATTCAGATTATATACTTGTAAAAATTAGAAGTCCTGAAAATCGATCAATGACACTATAAAAATATATCACTGTACATTATTTTAAATAAAAATGCTCCAGTCAGTTACAGTAATTTGATACATGAGCTATGTTTTTTCCTCCTGCAGGAATGAGAGTAAACAAACACTACATCAACCAGCCGGTGACAGACTCCATGGCAAGAAGTGAGGATGGAGATCATATTTTACCTAAGACAAATGGTTAAGTTGGTTACTTTATGTAAGTCACTACCAGCTACAGGATTACTTCATGTAACTCACTGTCAGCTACTGCCTCATAATACCTGACAAGGGAATATTAAAATCATCAGTGGGAGAAAGTACGGAAAGAATCCATCTGCATTCAATGAATTCTAATTAAAAAGTAATTACCGTACTGTGAGGAATCTGCCAGCCCCAGCCCCCTCACCCTCCCCACACACGTTACAGCAGTGGACTCTTTGGTAAACAAGCAGGAAGGCGAGCGGCGGTGCATATGCATATTTCCTTACTTTTTGCCAGTGACTTAGTTCTAAGTAGCGCCAGATCATGGGAAGTCTTCGGAAATAGTTTTATATCATTTTGCCAAGTAGATCCCCAGAAGACGCTGTGGGGGCAGAGGTGCTACACATCTTCTGTTATAATTGACCTGGGCTTTGAGATTTCTCTGTCATGATGTATCCCAGAATGGTGCATGACGGGAAGAAACTTGTTATTCCTCCAGCAGTACCAAATGGACAAGATCAAGTAGGCCTGGGACTTGAAAAAAAGGAAGAAATATTGACAGATAAGTAACCACTCCAGTAAATGACAGGCAGGCACAGGAAGCCTGATTTCCTTGGGGTTCAGAGGTAATCTATTAACCTTAAAACATTTCAGTGCAAATTTAACGGATTTAAAAAAAAAAAAAAAAAAGGAAAAATATAAG
>VXAA01006069.1:121724-278289 GCA_013399115.1 Anseranas semipalmata
AAAAAAGGAAAAATATAAGATGCTTAATTGAAATCATTAGGTCTGTCTTTATTTCTTTTTCTCCCTGCAAGTTATCACTGTGGGGGAAAAAAAAACACCCACAACTAAAAAAGCTAGAAATACACTAAATTTAACCCAAATATTTATTCATCATATTATCGAAATCATATCTGTAATGCAGTTCAAGAACATTAAAGGTGTCCTCTGAGAAGCTGTCATTTTTATGGCATTGTGACTGGCATTGAAACAATTGTTTTGCGATTCTTTGGATGGCAGCTCATCAACAGCCAGGGAAATGCTAGAAGAAATCATTGTCAACAAGGTGGGATGGACTAATTAAGAGCAGAATTTGCCCCTTGCAACTACCGTGCCATTTAGTGAACTCGGTTCCAGCCCAGCCTGCACCACTGTAGTGCCCTAGCAGGGTTCTCCTGGGTGCTGTGTACAAACACACATGCCCACACATCCTGCAGCACCTAAGACTCAGGATGAAGTGCTAGTTCTCCATGTCAGCATGGTCTAGAACAGAAGTAAAACAAATTTTGGATTCAGGTTCCATTAAAGAAGATTTCTGCAATTTCTACTTTGAGATGTTCTCACCTTTCCACTGCTGACATCCAGGGGTTTTCTTGCACTGAGAGGTGGGTCTCCTCTTGGCCAAAAGAAGCGCCGGTTCCTTACCTGGAATTCTGTCGGCATTTGGCTGAGACTCCAAATGGTTAAAAAAACATTCCTGCTCTCACCCTCATGTCCCACTGCTGAATTCTTGTATCCTGCAAGGCTGTCTGGGTCAGCCACATCCAGACATTTACAATGCTATATGGTCAGTTTTACGAAAGATCTTTCCTGACTCACCCCCTGTTTGTCTGCTACACCCCCACTTCCCATCAGCTCAGCACAGACACAGCATTATTCTCAGTGTTCTCATGCTGTGAGGGGCTAGGTGAGGCAAAGGCCCGTGCACCAGCCTTATCGCATCTCCTACCTCTTTTTCTGCACACCTGAAGTCTCCTAATTGTAACAGTGCAGAACATAATGGGAAAAGTGTATCGACTTGTTTAATTTAAAACAGGTTATGTGAACTATCTTTACAATAACTACTTGTTTCAATAATTTATGACTATGATGCTATACCTGACAAAATCATTCAGATAACTAGAGCAATGTGCACTTTAAGTTTAAAGTCAAGGTCTTCCTTGCTCATTTTAATGACTTCTCTTGTGCACAAGATATTAATATTCCTGTGAGCAAACATGGCACTGACTCATTAATCAATAAGAGCTGGCTCCTCTACATAATAACAATAGCCGTACTGGATAATTAACTTCTGTTCCATTGACTTTAGTTTGTACATAATTTCCAGTGGCTGACACTGGATAATAAAAAGCTTTGCAGCTGACAGGCACCTTTTAAAATCCTTTTTACTAGTTTAGGAAAGTGATCCACGCCTACTGTTATAAGTAAAATACAGCGTACGTGGTGGTGTCTGTCCGTGCCATATTTAAACAGTAGCAACTGACAATAAATAAAAGACCTAATAAATATTGTAAGGCTTCAGTGAGTCCTGCTGTTAAATTGTAGCATACTGAAGGATTTGCATTTTCCTGTCATGTAGTTAGAGGCAGGACAGAGATAAAGGTATGTCTACAATTAAATTAGTATTCTATACAATTGGCAGATTTCCTCAGTCCAGACTGGGATAAGGAATACAGATATGTCTGCACCAGCTTTTTTCCTCAAAAATGTTTTTAATACTAGGGTAAGCACAGCAAAGGTAGCAACACCAGAATCTCTACTGTAGCCCTAAGGGACTTGCTGTGGAGTAAGGCGAGATACCATGTTGTCTGTGCTAACACACACACAAACAAAATTACTTTTAATCCAGTCATTTCACTTATTCAGTTTACAAGGTGGCTCTGCAGAGAGCTACAGTGGTATCTTCTAGAGGCTCATGGACTACAGCACAGGGGCAGGAACATGCGACAAGGGCTTCAGGAAATTCCTGGTTTCCTGGCTCTCACAGAGAGCCACCAGAGATCCATGACTCTTTGCCTGGACCATCACTTCCTTTGCTTCTATAATTAGGGATTTTTGTAAGTGGAGATCTGTTGCCTTCTTTCTTTAAACAAACAAACAAACAAACAAACAAACAAACAGTGAGCCAATTTGATGTCATTAACAGAGAAGACCGGGGAGGGAAAAATAATGCAGAGAAGACTTGGAGTCTTCAAAGTCTTTCCAAAATGAAAGTAAATTTTGGGGGAAAAAAAAGTCTCACATCAATTCAAATGCTTTCTTTTGACATTTTACATTTTTAAATTGTCTTGTCATCTAGAATACAATGCAGCATTAAGTAAACCACACACACAAGTATATTCAAAAGCAAAAATTGAAATGCCCTATTCCACAAATACCAATCTGCCTGAAAAATCGTGAGTTTCTGCCAACCCCATATTTCTTTCTATCTGACATGGGATTTTGGGTAAGTCATCCTGGCATTCTGCAGAGTTTCAGAGATGAGGGAAATGCATTTTCTGATGGAAAAAATTGTTCCACTGAGTTTTCTGCAGTTAGCTGTAGATATTAGTTCTGGAATAAACCCTGGTTATAATCCACCATAGAATTAAGAAAGTTCAGCATAACATATGTACGGCAGTTTTTATGTATGGACCACTCTATTTTAAGATAGCTTCCTTTGTGATACTGGGTGTTGCAGGGACCAGAAGTTTGGCTATGTAAATCATTGCAGTTCACTGATATTAGCTGAGCTACCATGATTTGCCCCAGATGAAGGTCATCCCTTAGACCTGATGTTGATAAGCCATCCCCACAAATCTGAGCACAAACCATGTGTGAAATGTGTCTGCTTTCAATTTCAAAGACCAAGATCTCTATTATTCATACAAAACACCTCACACAGAGAATGCCTTGGTTAAGCCTTAATTCAAAAGCTAAAGCATATGAAACAAAGAAAGCTGGTACAATCTGATAGGGGAAAAAAGTGCAGGCTACTAAGTGAGTACTTATTTGCATTATACAGTATGTTCTCCTGCAGAAATAAAATATACTGCAAGACAATGACCCATCAGCCTCCATATAGAAGTGAACACATTCTTGTGTTCAAAATTGTGGAAATGTCAATATTTCAAAAGGTAGTTTTACGGTTCATTCAAGCACTGATAAGAAATCATTACACTTTTTAAGGATATTGATGATTACAGAGAGGCATTTAATGGAGGGAAAGCCTTTTTTTGCAGTTCGTTAGTTTGTGCATGTCTAATTGACTCTTCAAGACTCTTTTGCATGAGTCACTAAGCACAGTTTTAAGCAGCCTACTTTTATATCAATTATAAGCAAACCTGTCCATCTTACAGGAATTTCCTTTCCATGTCTCCCTAATGAGTACTGTTAAGTTCCAGACAAAGTTCAATTCGGGAAATATGTGAAAAATCAGCAAGTAATAGCAACAAGCTACCAAGGAGTTGATTTAGTAGATTAGCCACCAAATTTTGAATATGTAGGCCTCTGGACAAACTGGGTTCACCTCTTTGCCTATACAGGCAGGTCATGAGGATTGCTTGTGAGAGGGTTTTTAGTTCCTGTTTGCTTTACCTGGGCATTAGGAGAAAGGAAAAAGCCAAAATACAATATGTGAAAACTTCACTGACTCCAGTGGCACAAAGCAATGCAAAGGAACCTACCGCCCTGCCTCCGCAATCCCTGCATTCAGCTGGGCTGCATGGGCACTCCCTTCTGAAGCTTCTCCACTTAGCAGACTATGGGACTATATAGGGCATGGAAAGGATCGTGGTACAGCTAAAAGCACACGGACAGCTGTGGATGTTGAAGGCACTGGCTGGAGTCTGCAAAACAATACTATTAAAAATTACCTCCAAGGCTACTGCAAACTTCTGTGGTATACAATCAACTATTAACTCGATGAAATCATTTGTATCAAAGACACTGTGACACTGTCTGAACATGGAAATGGAAAATAAAAAGACAGCCTTACATGTACATACGGTTATGGTCCAATGCAATGAGTATTGCTTTGGTAATGCTATTTGCTTTGCTGAAGCATACTGGACAATCCTTAGAGCTTGTTATTTCTGCAAGAACTAGAGTGGGAAAAAGCACTGACACATATCTCAGTCAAAAATACAAACCAGAACCAAGGCCAATGTAAAACAAATGTTTTGCAGGTTCAAAGTCAAGAATGACACACTATGCAAAGCTTCTGTGATTACAGAGAGAAATTTCTCCCCCAGCGAATAATATTTCTCATTTTTATTCACCTCAGTTCTTGCCGCTGCCCCAGGGGACCGGAAGCAGAATTACGGGGCTCTGCGGAGAGATCCTGTTCTCATGACATTTCTAGCCTCCATTTTCCTGAACCAACAGATGTGGATCATTGGGCTAATACAACTCTGATGAGCACTAGAACTTTTAGTCACTTATTGGCATCTGCAGCCTTTGGGGATTTACCCAAAACTAGTGCAAATCCAACCTGAAAAGCTCTGCCAGCCCTATCAGCTGGTGTGCACTAACACTCTTTGCTCCCAGTCAGACTGGGAAGGTGGCATTCAGCCCCTGCTCCCACAGGGCTGGACCCATTGCCCAGAGAGCAGCGCAGCCACCCGTGTTTGGCAGCTGGCTCTGCTGCCTTGCCAGCTTCCAGGTGGACTCAAACATGTGCAGAACCCCACTGGTGGAACCTGGCTGCTGAGCCCCTTGTGCTTGGTATCAGCTGGGGGATACACGTGGGGCTTGACAGGTCAGCAGGCATTTTTCAGGGAGGTCCTGGACTCCAAAACCAACATGACTCCAGAACCTGGCTATGCTGAGCTTTTGTCATACTTATTTTTTTTCATTTCTTTATGACAACAATGTTACATGAGATTGGCCAATAGCACCAACCGTTTTCTTCACACATTTAGCCTGAATGAGTAAATTATTTAAAGAACGCTGTGCAGTGCACGTTGATTTTTATAGACTCTAAAACCTTTTAAATTTAAAGAAAAGCATTAAAAAACCACCGCTCCCCACCCACAAAATAAAATATCAGAAATACCAAGGAAGTTACTCCATTGTGTACAATAACCTGACAAATTGACAAACCACCTCACTGTGTTTTTTTAAACACACACTTTCACGGTTTCTCCCAGCTGGTCCCTCGGGCTGCAGAAAGGTTCTCTGCAAACAGCACCAAAGTTACTTCGTTGTTCTTCAAATTCCTCCTTAAACACTCTCCTTTGCCTATTAAAAAAAAAAAAAAAAGAAAGAGAGAGATACTTAGAGGGGTGGCATAGTTAAGACTACAAGCTATCCTGCTCTCTGTTGTCCTGTCAAAACTGCGTGTGTTTCTGTGCCCTCTCCATGTTTTGGCAGATAGGTGTAAACTCTCTGGGGCACAAACAGTCATGCTCAGTGCTAAGCACAAGTTGGTTCCTGACCATACACAGGACATTGCTATGTTAATATGAAGAGTGATTGGAAATGTTTGGTGAATGAAGTGTGGGATCCTTGTCTCTTCCAATGCAATTTCATTTGCAGTGACATCTGTGAGCCATCCTGAGCCAGGTAAGAAGCTGGGCCAATGTTTTCTGATGGCAATGTTTGCATCATGTACGTCTGCCCACAGCTGCTTACTCTGTAGCTGCTGCAGGCTGACTTTAAAAACAAGAAGCCTGAAGAAGCGAAACTCCTTGCATGCTACTAATTGCTCAGATTCAGTGGAGAAGCACTCTGTTTTAAGTCGTGTAAGTCCCCAGCCCAAGTAAAATACCATTAAAAGAGAAACCTAGATCTTGGCTAATGTGCTGCATGAGTTCCCAGGTCATCTCTTTACCCACAGATGAGGGGCATCTCTTTCTCCTCATACGCCAAATAGATAAGTATATGTGCTGGGGGGGGATCAGAGATTGCAGACAGATTGCCTTACTTCCTGGCTGGCTTTAAAGCATATTTGGTTAGTTCCTTTCTCTGATTCACACCCTGGAAGAACATCTCTTTATCTCTTGACTGTTGATAACTTTTTTTTGGAAAATAGCCTCTTATCTTTAGGCGTGCATATTGGTGTCTCCAGAAGCATCCATGTAAAGTCTGTTGTCACCTACCACCAGCTTCAGGAAGGACAAATGCAGTTGTATTTTTACTTCATCTTATCTTTAGCTGCATTACAACATACTGGTTGTTAAGAAAATGTAGTGCCCTCATCAGGGGGTTTAACAACCAGTTAACAGCTTATTAAAAGATAATTCACATCAGGATTAGTGACACTGTGAAATAAGGATCTGGCAGCAACAAATACTGGTTCTTCTCATAGAGGACCACTGTAAAAGACTGATCTCTAGATCTGCACATCTTCCGCGTCTGCATTAAAAACATCCTACTGACAGCGTCATGTGAATTTTTCCTTGAAGAAGCCAACAGCTTCATACCTCCAAAAAGTTCCAGCCTTAATATATTCTTACATCAAGTGTTGTGGAAAAATTGAGGCTACCTAAAACCTTTCAAGGCTTTTTTTGTTTTCTTTTTAACCTGTAAATATTGACTGGCAAGAATCCCACACTGTGTCATGTTGGGTCTGGACTGAAAAAAGCCCTTTTAGGGACATCCATCCTGGGAAGCAGTCCGGGTAAGTAGGAGGAGATTATTGCCTAATTCTAAATCAGTCAACCCTTGAGACAAGGTTGTATTATAGGAACATGGCACTAACATTGTATTGTGAATTTTGGAAGAAAGGATTGTCTGTGTCATTTCTATCTCCTCTGTCGCAGAATGCTTGTACATATGAAAAATAAGTTAAATATGTCTACTCACTCTATCACTAATTTTTCCAACTGCTGGGAGGCTGTTCTGCAGGCTCTAGACACCTTCTGTGAAGAGGTAACACAACCATGATGTTAGTGCTGTGGCAATACGATGGGATCCTCTGCTTCAAAACTAGGCATTCTGGAGGAGAAGAAAGTGATGTGGACACATACCTCTATGTCTCCCTGTGCAATGGTGTGGAAGTGACCATTCTCTACACCAAAGTGAGCCATTATTTTATTTCTGATACCTTAAAGCATGTACATAGTACAGTTTTAGGTAGGATATGCAGAATCTGAGAAGAACAGGCACATTTAAATTTTATTCTGGCTAGTTCAGTTAATCCCTGCAAAACAGGAGGACTGCAGACATTAATTTTTCATCCAGCTAGCTCTTATTGAACATATCATCACTAGTTACTTAAAATTTAATCTATTTTTAATAGAAAAATTGATACTGGAATATGAAACATGAAGTAACACATTATTGTTCTGCAGAAGGCTAGGCTTTTAAAGATAGTCCTGTAATCTGGAAACAGACTGAACAATGTAAAAAGGTTATATCCAACATTAAAAGTAACCTACTTGTTCACCAAAACCTAGATCATCTCAAAGCAGTAATAATTCACTGACTGTAGATACCCTTATTTTGATATTTGCTGTATGTTTAGTATTCATTACAGCAGATTATTGTAGGATTACTGCAACATTTTTTTTTCTTTGAGGTACCATTCAGTAAAATCTAATTTTCATGTAATCTGGACTTTTTTTATTCTCCTCCTTTGCAAAATTTGCTCTCATCAGCCTCCAAGCCTGACTAATTGCCAGTCACTTCAGTATCCATATTATTTTCACTTCTTGAATTTTATACAGGTGATATTCAAAAGCCTTTTTTCCCCCCCAGAAGTGAAATGCACACTTTTAAATTCATTACCACCAAATGTGTATGTGCACGAAGGCAAGAATGCCTACTTCTCTTTCATACTGCAGGGCAAACAGCCAGACTTAAAATGCTTCATAATTACGGATTTTACCAGATTGTAACAGAGGATGTATTTGCTTACTTTACTGCAGAGTCAATTATAAATATGCAAAATTCAAAGTGTGGATGACCAGGCCACACTTAGCAGAAATAATAAGACTGCAGCCAATTAAAACAGAAAAAGCTTGAGTTCTCACTTTTCCACCCAGTGTGTTTCTGATGCTGACACAACAACAGCTGTGAACTGCCAAAGTCATCACAGAGAGGTGACTCAGTCTAGCCCCTGCCAAAATGAAGAGCAATTGGCCTAAAAGCCAAATGCTTTTGCCACAATTTCCCATGTAGAAGAACTGACAAAATGGTGGCTCAGCATACATGAATTGTTATACCACACTATCATCTCCTTGTAGGAATATCAGTCTTGTGAAGATGAAGCTTAAACAAACAGGAGGACAAATAACTTTACATCATTAAAATCCTGAAAATTGTGTTTCTTGTCATTATAACAATTATCTGGCTATCTTTTTGTAAACCAAACACTTGAAATTTGCAATTGAAACTGTATAGACATTGTTTTTACTATTCTTCCATAATATAATCATTACGTGAGAAACATTAAACTAGACATTTGACTTTATTGATCTTTTCATGGACTAGCGGTACAGGGAGTCATTTACTGCCGAGACTAATTAATTGATAGACTAATTCATTGATTAGGTTCTCCATAGCATAGTTAGTATTGACAAATACTGAATCTTTTTCCATCAGTTGTATTTGTTTGCACCAATTACTTTGGCTGTTTCACTTAAGCAATTATGATAGCTCAAAAGTGACAATCAGATCCTCAGCTGGTATAAATCAGGCTCTCTCTACTGAAGTCAGAAAGTTGTGCTATTTTATTCAGTCCAGTGATAGGACTTTTAAGATCTAATAATGAGCTTAAAAGAAACACCAACACAATAACAAAGACATCTGAGACGACAACAACAACAACAACAAAAATCACAGTAGCTTAAACATTTTCATCATAGCAATGAACAGTAACCATGTTAAAGGCCTATGTACAGATTCATAACTCCATTTCCAATTCATACACAGTCTTAGAATTCTATGAGGTACTGCACACATAAATAGTTGTTCTAACTGGCCATTTGCGAAATTACACATAAGTTAGCTGCTCAATAGACTCACATTTTCCATGCATAGGTTATCTGGAAATCAGGTCCTACGAATATTATGCTGACAAGCAGACACTGCCTTCCAGATACGTGGAAGATAGCCCTTCCATTTCATTATATTTGAAATCTCTGGATAGACACTTGTGATTTTTGACGTACTCAACTTGCTGCAGAATTTTGGAGGAAGTAGTGATTCTTTCAGGGCCTTCTCACTTCTGCATCAGTGCTGAAAAAATGACCGATATGGACTGTTGCTCCATCTATTGAGCAGAGACAACAGAGACATACGGCCATCAGCATATGGACAGTGAAAGAAAGAGAAGCATATGGGATTTTAATAACTTCTGGATTTTCAAAGTAAAGTACGAGCAAAAATATGTAAATTGAACTAGTTATTCCCTGGATAGATTTTCCTTAATGAATTGTTCTTCAGGTAATGCAGTGAGTCACAAAGGTACATGGATCTTACACAAGAAGGAAACACTGAGCTCATTTTAAGCTTATGACAAAGAAACTAGTTTCCTTTCAGAAAGAAGCAATCTTTGTCAAATTTTTCAGTCTTGAAAATGTAAGTTGATTTCGACATTCCATTAATCTCACATCTGTGCCTCCTAGAGTATTATGGAAAAGATTTGTGTGTACAAAAAGTTATCTTTGCATTCTAGATTTAATCCCACTTCTGAATAACTAAGAGAGTTCATTACATACAGGTATTAGCAGTTAGTTCCTCCTTTTAAAGATTGCAGTCAGTTCTTCTCATCTTTTTATGCAAAGAAAGAAAATATACTCTCCAGAGACACCAGTAACAGAAAGAAGATGAAGTCAAGAGTTTTTAGGACATCTGAAATGGGAGCACCAGGAATGCAAATCTGAAAAGATTTTGCTGAGGCAGTTTCCTCACAGTGTTCTCTAAAACCAATCACTTCCTGTGCTCTACATGCTCATGGAGACTTACTCTTTGATGCATGGCATAGGCTAAAATAAAGTGCATGGTCTTCATTAAAGTGTGTGTTGCTCCGTTGCATGATGAAGAAGAAATTCCTGTGTGTGTCCTGTCAATGACATGTGCCATTGCCCCAAACGCAGGCAGATACCAATGTATATACCACATTTGTAACGCTTTTGCTGAACACAGGATAGCCAGAGTACCACATCATTCTGCATAAAAACTCCATGGGAAGAAGAGACGTAGAGTTAAAAATGTATACAGAGAATAGAGTCAGGAACGAATACAATTGTGCTAAAAGAATGCTTTGTGCCCTTCACACACACATAGAACAGACAGCAATTTGCATCCCAGAATACAATGACATGTAATTAAAATCAATAGAAAATTGACATTACAAAACCAAAACAAATTAAAGCACAAATCTAATCTCTGTTTCTCATTCTGGCCTTTGTGCTGGAGGATTTGCTCTGAAGATATTATACTGTAAATAGGCTCACATATACTGGGTAAGTCTAAAACAGTCTTTCTTAATGTAGCCCAATTATCATTCCTTATATATCAAAGGGGATGATCTACTATGCTTTGGGCCGACTGGCAGTATAGAGTAACCTGGCCTGACTCTGCTCACATGCCAGTTTTACATAGATGCCTTTACTGTAGCACAGGGGGATTTATTCTCGATCAGTGCCAGCAAATATCATAACTTCATGCAAAATCAGGACACAGTAAATCTCAGAACTCTGCAACTTTTCCATTTAAAATGTTCTGTTTTTCACAAAAAGACATAATATATGCAAAATCAGAATAAATTATAAATATATGCTATTCTCATAATATTTTTCTACTTTTGATATATTATTATCATCAGTACTGCATTATACTCTGCAGTGCAAACAAATTATTTTAAACATTATTAAATGGACTACATTTTTCTTAGCTAAATTCATCTTGTCATGTCTCTGAATGTGCTAGCATCAAACCTCTAAAACTGCAGAACATCCAGGAGAAGCCATGCTGTTGTTGGTGTTTTTTCCTTCTGGAAACATCAACTCAGGACTTCATTTGACGCAACTGTACACCGGACAGCTCTTGGTTAGACATGAGATCAAGGGCCTTCCATTTATTACCCAGTTTAATCTCACAGCATCAAAGATCTAAAACACATGAGAACACATGAGACTGATATGGCCTTTACTTACCAGTGACTGGGTTCTCCAACTGACTCAGAGCAGACAGACAGACAGACAGACTGACCCTGACATTGACATCACCAATGGAAGTGAAATCCAGTTCCAACTTCCAGTCATCCAGTCCATTCTTCCAGTCTTGCTTTCCATTGCTGTTTCTTCTGGGGGCAGTATCCTTCACCTTCTGCTGTGAAGTCTTGTAGAGCTTTGAGCATTTTCTAATAATTGGTCCATCCCACCTGCAGAACTACTGAAAATGAAACCTTGACAGACAAGTAGTAAAGTCTAATAATGTCAAATATAGTAAGATAAAAATATTTTGTAAATGTGGCATCATTACCATCAATCACATTTGTGCATTTTGAGTCAATTAATTGTTGTCTTTTCTAAATTATGTGGAAAAAAAGAAAAACAAACCAGAGAGTCATTCATACTAATTACATTGAAATCTTCTCAGCAGGGGGAAACATTACAGAACTGACATTTTTTCTGCAAATTGCAGATTTCTATTTCCCACACCAGTCATGATGAGCTGAGTATTGTGTATTATTCATGCTATGATCTCTTACTTCTTTTGAAACATCTGCTCTTGCCCCAGGTCAGAGACAAGACACGGCTGATATAGGATGATTGCTTCTATATTTCTAAGGCTTTGGCCACACACTCACCTCCATGCATGGACAGAAACAGTAGCCACCTGTGGCACCACACTGGCAAAGCCGTGGTGCCACAGTAAAACTGCTCCTTGCCACTATCTGACTGCCCTACACCAGATCCTTAGATATGCAGGATTGTGCTGCTGTTGCCACCAAAGAAAAAAACTTGACTGTTTGGTGTAGGAGATAGATACAGCTGGAGGGCAGAACTCAGCTCTGGTCCTTCTTCGCCTTCCTCTCCTTCCAATGGGATGCAGGGCTAGGATTCGGCCTTGTCCCCAGCCCCTCATTCTTGGGGTGACAAGATTCAGGTTTGCCAGCATCGCTGAGTCGTCTTGAGCCAGCTCTGGCTGTCACACGCAGTCTCTGCAACCAGCCATTCAGCTCATGACTGTGAAGTGCAAGAGGCTAAGGTGTAAAAAGCCCTACAGAGACACTGGGTAACTTAGGTTATATCTAGTTATTCTGATATACCTTTGTTCAGGAGCTGCACAGATGAACCTTATCTATATGCACAGCAGCAGGTTTTTCTCCTTCCCCAAGGAAATCTTGGGGCCCAGCTTTGTGCTCCACACTTACTTGCAGTCATAGCCATTAGAAAGTTTTTTCTTTTTTTTTTTTCCTGGATAATGTCAAAGCACCACATTTTCTTACAAACCCTTTCAAAGAAGGAAGAAATTAGCTACAGAATGAGATAAAACTTCTGAACCCTGTTCATCTCAGATTCCTGATTACAAAGATTTCACTACCGGTTGTTTCAGCAGAACTCACAGGTCACCAAAACCACCAAATGTTTAAATCAATTACATCTCAACATATAATCGTCCTTTGGCTTTCAAAAATATACTTGGAGGCTGCCAGAAAAGCAACATGATTTGAATGTATTATTTACTATTACTGTTTTCACCAGGAAAGTTCATTCTGTCTTCAGAGTGACAGTAAGAAACAATTACTGAAAAGGGTACACAGTTCTCTAATTTAGTTTTCCATAGTTGATGAATGAAATGGGAAGTGTTGACCACACTAGGTCACAGAAAAGTCATTCTGGTAGACTTCTGCTCACCTCTGACAAGAAATACACTAAATAAGAATGGTCCTAAACAATGCCTATCCATGCAAAAGCTTGGTTTCTTATTATTGTCGAACACAGCAGAAATCTGTCTGCTCAGTCTGAGCAACTGTTTCTCAATCAATAATTAAGTAACTTTAAGGTCCAGATCTATACAAAGATATTGATATTTTCACTGAAAATGAATCAATATGAACAGGGTAAAGCATCTGAGTAAGCCTTTTTAATGGCAATGTTTTGGCTGTGAGAAGTAAATTAATTGATTAAATGAATGACAAATATTGGACAGCCAAAGAAAGTCTTTTCACACTTTCACAAACCTTTTAAGCACCTCATTTCAATTCTTTTCTTTGTTTCCCATGTCTTTTTTCCAAGCTTGTATTTTTTTTTTTATAGAATTTGCTGGTCTTCCTGCAAGTATATAATGCAAGTTATGGCTTTTTTTTTTATTTTACGTTAATAAGCAGAGTTCAGGTGAAATGTGTCAAAAGAAAAGAGCAAGCTGAGACTTCTGGAAGGCAGGGCATTTCCTGGGTGATAAAATTTAAGAAATCCCTGCTGGAAAGGCCACAGCGAGAGAAAGGAGACCTACCAGGAGACTGCAAGGGTACAATGTACTGAGAGATGGGAAACTTCAAGGGAGAGAAAAATACAGCCATACCCTTGGTTTGATGGACAAGAAACAGTTCTGGATAGATCTTTTCCACCATATTCTTAAGACATATATTCCCAGGAAACCCAAAGTTAGCTGAACTGGACTCAAGGACAAAACTTTCTAGCAGTTCACATAAAGATGTCTCTACTTACAAAAACCTCCAGTTGCTCCCACAAACTTTCTGGGCCCGCAGTGCCCTGGCATGTGTGCACCAATATTGACTCACACAAAGGCTGTGCTCACATGTGAAACCAGAAGCGCCCCATCTTTTGTGGGTGAATTTGTAGCAGTTCACTGAAGGTTTAGCCTTAGGGCTCAGGCCAGGTAAAGGCAGATTCTCTCCCAGGCCCATCTCTCTCTAGAAACAACAGCAGCCAGCAAGCCTGCTCTGACGATTCACATGACATAGTAAAGCTCCAGCAAACTGGGTCCAGGGCCAGCTCTTCTGGAGGCTGACAGCTTTGAGCATTTTGCATCTTCTGGAAGTAGGACTGTCTGTCTGGAGGGCCACTGGTTTGAAAAACCCCCAGCAGTGGGCAAATCACCATGGTCTGCAGCCTGTCAGTGGATGTTGCTGAGGCTGGGTGAGCCTTTCACACCACTAAGAATGGAGAAGCAGGGGGTGTGACAATGAAGAGGACAAGAAAGAGAAAAGTGACTCCTTATATCCACTTGCACTTCTTTCCCAGGTTCTGAGCTAGCAAATTCAGTTCAAGGCAATGCTATTTTAATTGTTAGAAGCAAGTACAATATAGCCTCACCACACGGACTGTCCCCAGAATGAGCAGGGAATAGACACCTAAATTAGAGCATCTCTCTTCAAGTATATTTATTGTACAAAGGGAGGGAAGAAATGCAAATGGATGAGTGGGAGAGCAGAAATGCCAACTTTATTTGTCCAAATAGCTTACTGCTTGAAGAGGCATTGTTAGCTTTCCTAATCTCCCTAGTCTTTCCTTTTCTTTTCTTGTACTCTTCTAGTGTTTTTTCTGTTTTATTCAAGTTCACAGTTTTTTACCTTTAAGCAGTGATTTCTTTTACTGTAAAGAAGCAAGTCAAAGAAGCCTAAGCCTCACACCAGCCCTTTGTGTGTATGTAGCTATCAAGTGGCAGCATAGGTTCTTGGGCCATTACTTTTGTTGCTGGTCATAGAAAAATTATCTGCTGCTCCATAGCTCCTGTGAGCTGCTGTTGGGACTTCAATTTTCTGAAAATATTTTAGTTTTTTTTTTATTATTATTATATTAAATGGACACACATTCTCATCTGTAAAGGTTGAAACTCCACTTTTCCATCCGTCTCTGCCCTTTTTGGAATTGTATGTCCCCTGTGGTGTGCAGCTCAAAAGTGTTCACTTATGTACTGATAAGAAAGAAAGAAAGAAAAAATAAAGGATGAATATGTGACAGAATGGAAAATACTGACCTATAAAAATGACCTCAAAATGGCACAAAGTAGTTGCATGATACAGACAGACCCCACTCATAAATAAATATTAATCTGCCTTGCATGTAAGATTGATAATTAATGTTGGAGAGTGTGTACAATCCACTTTTCAGTGTGAAAATGTTTTCCCCTTTCTTTTTTTAATCAACATTCAGCACTTTGAAATCTCATGTCCCATTTTAAGCACTTAAGATGTGACTGGTTTGGTTATTTTTTAAAAAACCCTATTTAATATTTATATAACAAAACCTAATGATTCCTGATGTGTTTCAGTTTCAATCATAATCTAGTGTCACAATTCTAGGCATAAAGTGAGCCTTTGTAGTTTTTTAACAACATGGAAGAAAAGCTGTCTAGCAGAACAGATAGCTACGACTTCTCTAACTCCAAAATGGTAAAACAAAACAACAAAAAACAAACAAACAAACAAAAAACACATTGCCTGACACTGACAAAACTTTATTTTGTGAGCACAACCTATGAACTAATTAGCCAACATTCACAGCTCCCCAAACTGGCTTAAATATTATTTCACAGACATCCAGACCTACAAGAACAACAGGCAAGAAAATAAAAATCAAAGCAGAAAGCAGAAGGAGAAAATCTAGATGAAACATGACACGTTGCTTCTTAATCCTGGGTAGGAGAATTTCATCCTGTACAAAGTCTGTTTCCACCCCGAACGCATCATTGTGCCTTCTTCCTAACACAGATCCCCAGCCTTCAGCTGCTGTGCCAAATTCAGAAAGGATGGATGTTGAGTGCAGGTTAGGCTGCCTCACACTTTTATTTGCCTAGGTCTACTTAGTTTCCCTCAGGAATACAAGACGTTAAGGGATTCTCCACCAGTGCAACTACCATGCTGAGAGCAAGATTTTGTGCTGCACCTTGCTCTGCCACCTGGGCGGTCCCCACCTCTTTTCGGCTGCTGCTGGAGGCCAGTGCACACTTGCAAGTCCCTGCACTGCTAGTGCTCTGGGGAGCACAGAGACTGCTCGTTCTTATTCTCCACATCTGGGCAAAGCACCTGAAATGATGGGGGCAGCCGAAACCACAGGGGTAGTTTACTGAGTACTTGCAACAGTAGTATGTACCACCAGTGGAAACTACTGGTGACGCATCTTAGTGTCAGCCTATGATCTGGTTTGAGTCTTGACAGGCAAAAGGTAAAATTTCTCCAAGCACATTAGCTCAGCTGAGGAGGCCATATATGTTGCAAGAAGCCCTTCCAATGTGCTCTGTGGCTGCTTGTATAGTGCTCTGGTGGGACAACTGTGGCTTCCCTATTGAACCTTTCTGATCCCAGCCTGAGCTCAAAGAGCTTGAACATCCCATCTCCTCTCTGCGGCAGGAAACAACTGTGATGTCCTAGGAACTTCCAAGTTTTCTTTTCTGTTTGACTCAGGCACTGCAAAGGCGACTAAAATGCTAGAGGCTGCACAGGAAAACATGTGCTGGAGGGTGCTCCTACTTGAGGTTTGCTTCTAAGCAGGGTAACATGTAACTTGAGATAACAGGTAAAGGGCAATTTACATCCCTGTAGTGTCACAAATTGGCAAGAAAGAGGGAATTTAAATAGATGTAAAAACTGTGTTGAGGGCCATGAAAGAAAGAGTATTGCCCTGGATTCTATCTAGACATCCTTGGACTTACTTCTATGGGAGATTTCTGATTATCTAAGTTATGGCCAGGATATGCAGATCCTCCTCACTGCCTGCACCCGCACTGTGAATGAACATAATATTAGCAAGTATCTGGTCATTTTTGCTGAAGCACTTTTTTTTTTTTTAAATTGAAAGTAATAACTTCTTTGTAAAAGTAGTGAGGCATCGTTTTAGTCACACTAACCTCAGACTCAGAGTCACAATAAATGTTTTATCCTTTCTTGCTACTGGAAGGCAAGACTCATTGGCTGGAATGGGGCACATGAAAGTTAGTAAAATTCTATAGACACTCAGATTTCCTTTAATGGTTTTCATTCTAATTTATATATCTAAACATAGAAGGTAGTAGAAGCGATGACTTCATGTAAAGGCAGATTTTTTCACTATACGGATAATTAAGCATTGAAGCAAGTTGCCCATGAGGTTGTGGAATCTCCACCCTTGGAGGTTTTCAAGACCCAACTGGACAAAGTCTGGAGCAAGCCAGTCTGAATTCAGCGTTGAGCAGGAGGAGGAAGAGATTGAACCTCAGTTGACTGTTTCCAGACACAGGCTGTTATACAGGACTCCTATGGGAACACTGTAGATAATTTTTTATTTGTAAGTTTCTACACGTTTCCAAGGAGTCTTGTATGTTAAGATGCAATAATATGACTGTGGCTTCTTAAAGACTAATTCCTTAAGCCATTTAATTTTTGTTGATGAATCAAAGATGGCAAATGCATTCCTGTTTTTACTTGTGGAGAAAAGAAAATAGTATGGTATGAGTGAAAAAACAATTATAGTTGTTGCAAAAATCATCAAAATAATGCTTCTTTACTGTACTTCAAAATGGTTCTCATAGTGTTTTTAAACAGCTTTTGCTATTAGCCAAACGAAATTCTGTACAGTGATCCTTTAACTCTCCTGTGCCAGGTTATCAGTTATTTCAAGCAAGTGTTAAAATCTCCATCACTGGCAAAGATGAATTATGTTTTCTTTGTCAAACTTGCATCAACATGCCCATCAAGCTGAGCTGGAAAAGACTCTTTAACAGTACAGTGTTGGTGCTGCTGTTTGTGATTGCGAATGTACCTGAATCTAAATTTTGCAGCTATAGTGATCTCTCTATATATCTGCAAAAAGATTTTATTTTCAGCCAGATTTTTAGAATAGTTTGTTATCTTATAATCTACTCTAAATAAAATCTCATAATTTAGTCCTTTCTTCTCAATTCTTTTAATTAGGAAGTCTGATTCTCCCAGATAGTACTTCTATTTAATTTGATAGTCATGAATCGTCATATTTTTTTCTGTCTATTCTCATTTATGTGGCTTCCAAAATACTCAAACAACTACAGATATATAATAAAGGCAGGAATGCACAAGTATAGTTCACCCTATCTGGGGGAAGTAGGAAGGATTACTGTATTAGTCACTCTTCAGCTGACTTTGAGCCTCATTCTGTGATGAGAACAGACTTCCTCCATCATTTGTAAAGATGCAGAGAGACAGTGACACAAAGTCCTGACACACTAATAATTTCACAAAGTATTCAAAAGAACTACAGCAACCGCTCTTGTACATTTTTCTGCTTTGTAAACAATGCAGACTCATTCCTGTATAACTCGTAGATATTGTTTCAGATATTGGAAGAGCATTCTAGAAAAAGATAGTTTTGCCCATAAAAAAGAAAGACCAAATTTCAGTAAGATCCCTTAAAGTGATTGGTGTTAATCCTTGCTATAAGAATGTATGTATTTTCTGTACTCTGTAATGGGTGAAATAAATACAGCGTTAAGATGTCTCATGTATAGACATACATCAAAATCTGCCCAGTTCATTACTGTCTAACCTAAAGAAATGGACAAGCTAATGCGTCACATAAATTTCAATGATGAATGTCAGGACTCTGATACAATAAAAACCCATAGAAGGCAATGTAAACAACATAAATCTTTCTAAAGGCAAGGCTGCAACAAAAATATTTTTACCATATCCAAAGATGAAGACAGTATGTGCACTTAATAACATAGAAGAGCCATCCCAACTCAATCTTAGTGGGGAATCAAAACTACATGTGTTTGTTTTTTTTTTTTTTGTCAGAGTTCCTACAGGAAATATATTCATCATTTATACACCCACCTTGGCAGGAGAGAGTATGCTGACAATTTGAAGAAAAAGCAAGATAGTTTGCGATGACAGCTGACCTCAGAGGGAGCTGCACACAAACAGTGTCTCTCAGGACTTGGGGTGGTGAACACAGCTTGTTTCTAGAGCTGGATTCCAGTGCTGCTGCAGGAACCCCTCAGCTGTACCCAGGGGAAAGCCTCCACCCCACACAGTCAACAGCAAACTTCACATTCTTCAGTGGAGCTTTGATTTCATCTCATGGCCCTTATTTATCCCAACAAATAAAATATCCATTCAAGAACACCCAGCAATACCTTATTTCTATAAGTATCAAACAAATCAGAACTGCCAGAGACACTGTTCCTGCAATCACAGACAACTTTGAATACTTCAGGACCAGAGAAATCAATGGTAAACCAAATGATAGCCTCATGAAGTCTTGAAAGAAGAACTAAATCCTGTGGAATGCCGCAGTGAAATTAACACTCTAGAGGTATTCCATGCTACAGAAGCATGAACTAACTCACTTCAGAGTCACCTGGCTTCTGAGAACACCCGGAGAATGGGTAAACCCAAGAGACTCTGAAATTCATCCTGAAAGATAAACAAAACTATCGGACCAGATCACCTACTCATCTATATCACCATTAAGACCTTAGAGATTTCACTGAGCCAAGAAGTTTAAATTCTGCCCTTAGACATTCGCATACGAAGACCAAAATGTCTTGTTTAGAGTGGCCTATGGAATACAAAGAAACAGGAACATTAAAATCAGGGAAGAAACATTATGCTGCCCGTGAGAAAAACATGGTGCGGGAATACCACAGTACACTGGATGCTTTCCATTAAATCATCATTTCTGTAATAATAACTGAGTTTACTAATAATCATAGTGTGCCCAGACATAAAAATATTTCCCCTCTTCAACTAAATGAAGGACTTACTCCACTGTGGTAGACCTTGACAGAAGAATTATTTTATCTAGCTTCTCTGGTACTGCTTTTGCTTCTGCCCTGGCATGAAGCTGCCACTATTGTGGAATAACGGAATGGCAAAGTGACTTGCTTGAGAAAGTATGAAGTATGAATTTACCAGAAGTTTTCAAATAAACCAAGTCTTTCAAGATAGAAGATAGAAGAGGGCTGGATATTTGGAGGCACTTACTTTAAGCTTCAAGGCATAAAGTTTAGTATATATAGAATGTACATATTTCCAGATGTTCTCAGATACTTCCTTCTGCTTTCCCATCTGTGTGCGGTCCAGTTTTGATATCCTTTGGAGTTAATGGCAAAACTTTCACTATATTTGAGGGGAGCAGAATTAGTACATAGGTTTCACACCAAGGTGTCCGGGACAAAACTTCTGCTAAATCTCTACTCCTGCAAATGGGAAATTCTGCTTTTCAAGTTTATTAAATCTGTGCCCTGAGTTTGTGGCACAGATTTGAGACTACCACGGTGTTTGACTTCTCTTAACATGACTAGATCCGTGAAGCGTGCATGTGTGTCGGTGTGTCCCCTCTTGTACCCATTTCTATTGCATTTCACATTTCTGTCAATATAGCCTCCAATATTTGAATCCACTGATAGAACAGATGCAGTAATTGCAAACAGCTGTAAAGTATTACTCATCTTGCTAATCAAAATGACTGTCTGCTAAATAAACCATGAAAAAAGCTTTTCCACCATCAGTGAAGTGGAGTGGAAATGATATAGACTGTAAAGAGTCCACCATGGAAGTAAAATCAACAGATCAAATATTCCTACAACAACGATTCTACGTGCTAATGCACATTTCCAGAATTGTTACAGAAATTTTGCTATGTTTAGAAAAATGAATTTATGTAATGACACAAATGTTCCTCCAGGTATTTTAAAACCTACAGTCACAGAGAGCCCTGAAGAACTGATTTCTGCTTTCTCAAGATTCATAATCCAAGGGGAGATAATTGCCCCATATGTTTTTGCTGGATGTGCATTACATGGTGTGTATACATACATATATATGTTTAACTCAGAGTAGTATATATCTACGGCAAATATGACAAGGTGGCTGTTTCTGAGCTTATGGAAAACATTGAGGAGGCTGTTAGGTCTCTGAAAAAAAGTTTGAGAAAAAAAATCTCTCCTAAGTAAAACTCATGGCTGATAATTTTAGCCTTTCATTAGTCTGTCCCCTAATGAGAAAGCTCCTTTTCTAGCTCATTGTGCTTCAGTTATCCTATTTTCTAAGTCATATTCTTTAATTCTTAAAAATGCTATTAGAAAAGATATCATCTCCGGTTATATACTCTTCCTCTATTCCCTTTTGCCACTTAAGCACTTATTGCTGTGGGCCACTTCAGTATAAAACACTCCAGAGGAAACAACTTAGCCCTGAGTTATTTCTCTCACTTCTTTGGGTCATACCAAATTAGAAAGCAAGCAATCTTCTCCCACAGCTTTCTGGTACCATAAATGATTTGCTAGGACCCTTAGCTCTTCAGTTATTGAAATGTAACTGGAAGTTAAAAAGCATATAAGTTACAGATGTGCTAATTTTGTGGGGCATGATGAACTTCCTGCTACCAAGTTTATATATCTGCAGAGAGGGGAAGAAGAGGGAAGAGTAAATGAGATACAGATCTGATTATAGCACAGGAGCAGAAAGAGCAAATCTACTTCCTCTCTGAAACACTTTATATTCTCCAGCACTAGATATCCAGTAGGCAGGACGTGCAGTCTGCACCAAAGGACTCACAGCAACTTCCCTAAGACCAGTTGCCTTTCTGTTCCAGATTTTGCTCTGTTTTTTCCTCCCCAGGTCTCTTTTCTCTTTTCCTGGACCCTTCTCTACTGTCACAGTCATCTATCCACAGTCAGTGCTGTGGCTGCTGCAGTGTGACCTAGTCACACCCAAGACACCCCATGGGAAGCACCACAGAACTTCAAATCACAGCATCAATGCCATAGGCAAGAGAGACCATAACAGGGGAGACAAGGTCACTGTCTAAAGTAACAGGCTACAAGGTACCGTAATCCTCTCTATTAAAAGGGTCACTGTAAGACTATGAGAAAGTAAAGTTGTTTCCCCTATAATATTTCTCTTCTTGAAGTTGAGAGCAAGTGTCAGAAGCTGTTTAGGAAGTCTTTGTCAACTCACTACTCTGTGATTCATTCTTTTCTTCCTCTTGCTCTGCCCACTTTCCAGACAGTTCATTAATTTTTGAGCAAGGAATGAAAGTGAAGAAAGGGGCACCATTTTATCTGGAGCCACATCCTTCTGATAAAGCATCAGGGATGCCGCACTTACTGTATGGAGGACATTAAGGTATGTTAGCAGCAAGGAACAAGGCTCAGATAACTCCACGTCACCGCCCCTCAAACTCTTGGTAACAGCATGCATAATTTGCCCTTACACAGAGACATCTCCATGTTATTTGAGGTTGCACCACTTGAGTGTTTCACAGCTAGTGAGTTCATCTTCCCACTATTACTAGCAGTAGCAGTAGTAGTGGTATTCACATTTTACAAATAAACAGAAAGCTAGAAAGACCTTCCTGGATGAGTGAATTGCTGTCCACTGCTGTCATCGTACAATCCCTCGCAAAGAAATGAAGCGGCACCTTAAAGTATTAACGCTTTTTGCCCTCACTACCCCAACTGGAGGCTGTTCCAGAGCATTACTGCTCAGATAATTAGACACACTCTTCTCATTCCAAGCCTACATTGATTCATGGTTTGTTTTGTATAAGACAACAAGGCTTAAAGTGACATGGCCTATTTTTGCAGGCAGCAATGCAGCACAACCAGGCGTAGATCTCAGCCTCTCAAGAAGCAGCAAGTTTCAGACCTTTTTATCATTTGCCCTCATGCAGATTTCCAAGAAAGCCATGCACAACACTAAAATGTCAGCACACACTTTATAAGTCAATGTGTAGCAGTGTAGCGTAAAGAATTTCTTTTTTCCAATTTCTTTCTGTCTACAACTCTCAAAATAGACACTGTGGCCCTTTTCTTTTTCCTGCCCATTAAATTATACACCTTTCACACTGCAGCCTCAAGGCAGTCTCCCATTGCTCTGAAAAAAAATTTCAAACTCTATTTCCTGCACCTTACAGCTCCTTCATGGTGAAATCCACACCAGGGTCCTCATTTGGTTCCTGTTCCAAATCCACCAATTACCTTTCTAGCATTTCAGAATTTGGGCTTCTCCTACTAGAGATTTTCAAGATGCAACATCTGCCTTAAAGTGTAAGAACTGAATGAACAAGCTTAGATCTTCATGGAGAAGTGTGAAACTGTATTCCTGAGAGAGGCGGAAGAGCAGGAATGGACCTTGTTCCTGAGACAGAAGTTGGGAGCAGGAAAAGGAAAGGAACTTCTGGGAGAATATTTCCTTTGGGAAAAAAATGAAAGCTGTAACACATTTGGAAGTGCCTTTGTCTCCTTTTACTTACATTGAGGGCTCAAGGCAGACTGCAAGAAACACAGGAACAGTCAGGAATAAGGTTATGGTGGTCCTCGTTTTGGAAGAGCTCCCTTACTAGGAAAAAGCCCTGAGAACTTTCTTGAAGGAGGAGTGAACCCGACACATTGGCAATGTGGTACCTGGGAAAAAAAAAAAAAAAGATTACACAATGTGCCCTTCACAGTCCATTAGCAATATTTGTGCTCATTACTAGCAAGACATGTTTCACGTAAAAGTGCCACTTGGGCAGGAGGGGCACTTGAGGTAATTAAGAATATATTTACATTTTATAGAGCCATTGATGCCCTTATGTCCAAAGAAACCATATTAAAATTTTGCTCAGGGTATTTTCCCTATCAATAAATATTAAAATCGTTAACCTGCAGTTGGTCTGCTAGCTGCCTGCCATGGCTGAGAGCTGTTAGCAAGCAGTAAGAAGCAGACAAAAGAATATGTCAGACAAGAAACCAATCCTCCAGTCTACTTCTCTTTTCTGGGTAAGTTTCCACTTACTATGTTATAAATTGTCTCATTTTTATGAATGAAAAATAGAATAAAAAAATGGCAAGAGTCTCAAAATTGTCACAGTAAAGAAGAAAAAGAGCTCTTGGTTTAAATGTGCTTTTTAATAAAAAAAAAAAAATAGCTTGGAGTAATCTTTCATTCATTCAGTTCTAGAAAATCTCCCTATCCCAAAGCATTCCCAAATGCAAACTGGATTTAATATTATGTTCATCTCTTTAAGTGCCTCATCTTATTGTTGTCCCAGTGCTGCTGCTAGACACAGGCAGAGGAACAATAAACAGCAAACCAATCTCAACACAAAATCACCTTAAGAAATGCAGAAAGTAACAGGAATTCATCAACTGAAGAAACAGTCTTCATTGCAACCCTTGTTATTTAGACAAGTGCAGCTAATATACATAATGTAGCCATAAATAATTAAGTAAAATAAATTACAGACCAACAAAGTCCACATTAAAAAAGACAGGCCTCTCTGAAAGTCATGTGGGACTTGCTATTTGAAGATCAGAGTAAAAATTGAAACAGTATGGCTAGCATGATCTGTCTGTTGCTCTAATTTTTAAAAATGATACCTAATCATTGTAGAGACTATCGCCTAAGAGAGATGGACCAGGCTGTTGCTGAGTTCAGTCATAAAACAGTATGAAAATGAAAAATGAGAAAGAAATGAGCATGTAAGTTTTGCATCATGCTCATGTGGTAACTCTTATTGTCATGACTCACAAACCCAACAGAAAGAAGAAACTCCACCTAGAGCTGTAAATTCTGGTCAGCTCAATTATTTCACATGTTGCAGCCCAATTTGAGTTATTCAGAGCAGAGAAAGGCAGATCCCTGATGCATCCTTCCGTATTGCTGGACAGGGTGAAAATAATAAATTGGTCATTGGGAAACACTGTATGTTTCCCAGATAAGGAATAGCATATTTCATATTCTTTTTCTCATAGCTGCCTCTTGATGGCAGTAAATGGTTTACCACAGCTGTCATACCTCAGGAGAGAAGTCCTGCAAGTAAAGGAGAGTCTATTTCCACTCACTTTTATGTCATCCACCACTTTTTCTTCCATGGTGGCTGATGTCCCATACCCTCCTGGCTTGGAAGCAGCAACGAACAACTCTATGACCTGTCATTTTCTCTGACGATTACTAGGAGCCTTTTGCTGGAAAGCATTAGGCCACACTGAGTTAGCCCTATGACTGGCAAGTCAATAATTTAGAGATTATTCTTTTTTCCCCAGACAATTGCACTGGGTCCCAGGAGCGGAGATGTGGCATTTCCAATGCACCAGACTGCTTTTCAGGAGAATCACATCAGGTTTTGATGTCGCTGTTTGCTTCTCCCACAAGCACTTGACATTCTTCAAAAAAAGCCTTTCAATGCTTAGGTTTATAATCCATCTCCCACTTCTATTAAAAAAGATAAGTCAGTAATGTCTTAGTCTCCCTATTCAGAATGGGCTTTGTGATTAATGGAATGGAGGAACAAGTGACAGAGGCCTCTTCATTCTTCCTTAGAAAGACCTGTCTCCCACATCTTGCAGCTTTCTCCCCCCCCCCCCTTGGACTAGTCTGTTGTAGAGAGTTCATGGCTTGATGAAAGCTTGATGATTTCTTGCTGAAATCAGGGCCTCTGAAAATCCAAGCCGTGATACCTCAGTGCCTTGGAAAGGACCTGCATCCAAATAGGTAAGGAATAATGATTAACAAACTGCCTTCTAACCGTAGTAACTATCACCCAAAAGTGGTGTCACAGCACCTACATGAACTGCTGCACAACTCCTGGCCAGCTTATTTCTTGGCTGGTTGAAGAGAAGAATGCAATTTGCACAATGAGTGAACGTGGTCCTTTCTGAAGATTTTTCAGTCCAAGTAAATGATCTTGCACCAGTAATGATTGTTTTTCTGATGATAAATCAGGCCTGCATCGGGCCAGCAGGTACAGCCCACAGTGAAAGGCAATATGGAGCCAACTCGCTTCCCTAGCAAGAGGACGAGAAAACACTTCTGAACACATGTTCAGCACTACCCATTTTGGAGGGATGCAGGAGTTTTCTTCATGTATCCACCAGTCTGCTGGTCAGCAAGGTTGCATGGATGCAGCCCGAACCTGCCTTCCTCCACTGAAAATCCTGGCACCTTCTGAAGTTCCTTAGGTGCTGCTCACTCTGTGGCTACAGATAGAAGGAAAGCCTTCAGTTGGGGTCTGCAGTTGGGGTTACCTGAGGAGTCTTCCCAAAGTTTAACTGAAGACTCCGTTTAGGACTCCTAACCCACTGCTAGTAACAAGTATGACTGGCTTAATATCCTGCCCAATGTCTTACATGTCACGACAGTAGATATGGCAAAAGATTAACAAAAGAACAGTTATCCTAAAGGATGGAGACTAAGTATTTGTCAAGGGGTAGATATGGAAGTGAGGCTGAAGGTACTGAATAAGATTAGATTGGGAGAGGACTAATGGGTGAGGTGGCCATTTTTAGTACAGGTATATTTATACAAGAATATCTCTTGGTAGAATTTCTGAAATTTGCTATTCTATCTAATAATTCATATAATAACATGGGTGAAGAGTCTTACAAAACATATTTTTGCCAGGTACAGTAAAACTGCCAGGCTATCCACCAGAATGTATTTCTGATTCGTTCTGAGGTTCAAGAGGTACCAACCAAAGATTCAAGCCAAAGCTCTGTCAAAAGACATTTACGTTACCACTAAGCATTTCAGTTATACGCACCAGACAGAGCTGTAAATTGTAAGATATACACAGGTAAATCAGATAATATGTGGCAAATAAAGCATACAGCATCAATATTAGCTTGCATATCAGAATCTTAAAAAGCAGACACAATTAAGACACCAGGCAAAGAAATAAATATCCCATGAACCTTTCAAAAGGCCGACCATATTGTGTTTGTTTTAATATTGCTTAACAGTAACACTTAATAAAGAGAACATCATGATTGTGCGAACTAAATTTTCAGTCATAATGAATGCTACAAACTTAACCTCCCAAGTTTAAATAGGCTACAATGCCTTGGGAGAGATGCAAGAGAAATTATTTGATAAAGGTGACGGTTTTTCACACCTGAAAATAATGTTTTTCTTCCAGGCTCTCTTGATCAACAGTCTGTAGCCACACATTATAGATATAATCTCAAGACCTTATGGTGTATACTTGTCACTACTTGCATAACTTACTAGAGACAGAGGATCACAGAGATTTTGAACATAATTTCCCACGCTACAGGAGATTAAATAGACTACATTTGAAGAAGGCAAGAAGCAGCTATGGCTCTTGGCTAACAGAAAGTAAACTTCAACCAGTTTCTGCACCATTTATTCAAGAAGTATAGTTTTGTCTCCTACAAAATTTAGGTATAAGCATCCTGTGTAGAAAAGATATGTATTTGATTTCAACAATTAATTGCATAGGAGTGGATTTCTGTTACAACTTTCCTGATACAAACTAAAATCATTACATAAATCAGCTGGAGAGTGGCAATTTTACCTACATAAGATTGATTGAACATTCACAGCTAGAATTTTTCCTGTTCCCCATACTCATCAATATAGAAGCAGCTGCAGTCTGAAAGCTTTTCTGGGGTAAAAGGCAACACTAAAGAGTGTGCTGGAAGAAAACAATCACTGTATCAGAGCTATTCCCCAGATTATTCTTCAGTGCTACAGTTCTCTTCTTCATCCATCATGCTTTCTCTGATTGCTATTCATTACAATATTCATTAAATAAGGAAATTAATACAACACACTTAAAGATGCACTGTAGATCTTAAAAAAAATGTATGTTTACCACTATATATCCTGAGAGGGAATATTAGCAGCTCTATTAAACGGTGCTCTCTTGTTACCATGATAAATGTGTATTCAGTGATAGATTCAATGTGAAACCCAGTGTACATTACTCACCAACAAACCTAAACCATGCATCATCTATTTGAAAACTGTCAACTTTTTCTAACAGATAGGAAGTATTTTCTCAGTGAATCTGTTGCTTATTATACTCTGCTCATCAGAGGTACTAGTGACATGGCAGCATTTCCTATAATAACAGAAAAAAAATCAGAGTTATATCCAAAACTTACACAAGCAGGGAAGATTTTTGTTGGCTTCAGTGGTCATTAATGAAGACATCTGAACTGTAGAAAAGCCAAAATGTTTGACATCTTTTAATGACTTAACTGTTTTCTTTACTTATTATATACATGTATTCATGTGTTAAAGCCCAGAATCCTGTGCTGGTAAGTATCAGTTCACTGGCATTAGCCCTACCTATAATGGCATCTGGGGACTTGTTTTGAACAGGTAGTGCTATTTAGAGATTGTTTAGTTTCAGTCTTGGAAAAACTCAAATCACTGAAGTGCTGGACAGGAAGATTAATCCAGGACAAGAAAATTTCTGTTGGGATTAACCAGAACAGTTCTTTTGGACATAATTCTAGCACTTTCTTTTGTTTTCATTTGTTTTAAGTTCATATTAAAAAGCTTGTATTTTAAAATAAAAAATAAAAATAAAATTAAAAAAAAAAGCTTTTGAACATTGAAATTCTTAGTTTTGAGAATATCAGAACTGTATTTATTTATTTATTTATTTATTTATTATTTCCCTTACTCAAGTTGAAAACTCATCCACATTCCTCCTTTCCCATAGAAGATTTTAGTTTGGCTGACATTTACCAAAGAAAATGTATGGAAAAAAAACTGTCTTCCCTGATTTAGCACAGATCTCAGCATACCATCAGACCCTTTTCCAAAGAGGTTGGCTTCCTTAATGGAATAGAAACTGTGGGGGCTAGGGATTCTCCTGCCTGTTCCCCTGACTGCATGGGTGGTATATCTGCCTTAAAATCTGGATCTCTTTCGTAACAGCATTTAAGCGCCTTGAGAGCTCATTCACTGGAGGTACAGGGAGAAAGAACTGCCTGAAGCTGACCTGGAGTACAGGCTGATATGCCTATGCCATGGTTTTCCTTTACTGCTGAACACCTGTTCACGAGCAACATGCAGTTCTCTTGGCTGTATTGCAACTTGGAATACAAGTAATACCTGGGATAGTAAATTATGGAGCATTATTGTGTTACCTGCCACACATCTTCTACAACCTACTCTTTGCTTCCTACAGTCTCCACTGTAGGAGACTATCTACACCCCCTCCAATAATTGGAGTGGTACAGCACCCACTGCTTCTCTGCTCTAACAGCAGGGTGGAAGAAGGGCTGAAAATGGATGACACCTCTCCCAGTTAGGGATCCCTCTCCTTCCCTCCGCTGAACTGCTGGAGTAGCACTGCTCTGTGCAGGGCGGATCTGTGGACCTTGGGAGAGGCATGTGTGAGGGAGACTGTTGGGTTGGGTAATGCCTCTGTTCCCTGACAGCAGATGAGAGGCAGATGTATTCCTTCCCCAGATGACTAGCATCAGGAAGAAGCTCCTTGGCATCCACAAAGGGAGGGACCTGACTCTTAAGAGTCTCCTAGTGAATTTATAATGAGAAAATAATGACAGAGAGATTACAGTGCTGTGCTTTTAAACTCAGTCTCCAGTACTTCCTTTCCCACTGACTATATGTGTCAGAGCCAGACACACTCCTGCCCAATAAATGTCAATAGTCCCTGTCCAAGAAACTCTATGCAAGAGATGTTCCTGATTTAGTTGTAGATTTAGATAATCAAGACATCATATTTCCTGCTATAAATGAAACAGTTAGTTCTTTTGGTCATTTTTAGTTCTTCACGTGAAAGAAATAATGAGCCTAAGAGGAAATTCTATGCCTAGTCCTGAGGGCTTGACTCTAGCAGAGCTCCCACTGTCCTAAATGACTAGAGGGCTGTTGTGCTCGCAAGACCTTCAGAATCTGGATCAGTACACTTAAGAATGTGCAAATCTGGTACAACTTGCCAGCTGATCACAAAAGGCAGATCAGTTCTGTTTTCATCACTAAGGAATAGGAGCTGCCCTATTTTAGTGCTTGCTATACCAGCTATTTTTACATCTCAGTTTCTGGATGTGTCTGAAATATATGATTTTCAAGCAGTGTGAAATACCTCCTTAAAATTCCTTAAGTTGGTGACGCACACCCTCCAGGCACCTTTGAAAATGTTGGGGAGAAATTTGCCTCCATTGAAGTCGGTGGGAGTTTTACTACTGAGTTCAATAGTGCTGCGTCTTGCAGCTTTCTACTGACTTCACTCATTCTGAGTTCTCTGGTTGGCTGGTTTATTTAAAAGGTGTGGAAGGAAAAAGGCTGCCTGAAAATAATTTTTCCACCAAAAAGGTGATTATTGACTTATCTTCTACTTTAGAGCATGGAAAAGTGTCATGACTCAGTAAAAGGTGTGAGTTCATATATCATTCTTCATATTTACAATACACATAACACAACAGCACATTTCTGATTTGACTTTTCTCTAAGTATTCTGTGTCATTGAGGGAAAAGGATTAACATGATAAAAAATTCTCTGTATTGGAAGGTACCTGTAATATTCTACCTTAACAGTCCAAATCACCACACCTTATAAAGGTAGCACTACTGTGTCTCGGTTAAGATTACTGCTGAACAAAGAATTGTATACATTGTTCATATTTTCTTTTTTTTCTTTTAGCTTCATTGAACATTTCTAAAAGACTCATTTTAATACATTAAGAAATAGCAGTTCTGTGTAAATTTATTGTTAATGCACCAGATGCACTAACTATAAAATGATTAAACTACACGACATTTTGTGGGATGACAGTCAGCCAAGCCATGAAATGCTGACAATAAGAGAACTAGTGACAGACAACAAAACCATAAGTCTTTTTGACTCTGTCACACAAAATAATTGGTAAGTGCTATGCTTTCATGGTTGTAGAGGAAATAATATGAGGGGGAAAAAAAACAACAGGTACAGGGTCAGTAATATCAACCTCATAGAAATACTGTAACACTGCTGATATTAATAATTAAATGTACAAGAAATCTCAATAAATATTAAGTTATTTGCTAGAGAAGTCTATGCCAAATGGCTTTTTGTGTGTGTGCAGATGAACTGATTTATATCAGAGAAACAGAGAATCTGTTTTAGTCAATCTTGCTTTTTTCTCCTCAGAGCTGTAGAATTATAAAGTGCAAATCTGCTTAAGTTGGGCTTTTTTACATTTATAAAGGGCTACACTTGATTTAGCAATACTATTTTTATTTGTAATGACATAGACACATTTATTATACATTCTGTTAATCTTCAGACTTGCATTTTGACGGGATTAGGAATTTATACAATATGTAGACTTTAGGCTGCACATTAAGACTGAAGCACTTCAATACATCTGTGTTTTTTTTTTTCTTGCAAGCTAAGACTTAGTATTTGAAACAATCATTTTGTTTCCTGCTCTCTGAACAATGAACTGCAGTAATCCTTCTGATGGTAATCATATTATTTTCTGTTTAAATTATATTGTGTTTGCATGTTTATGGTGTCACTTAAAACAAAATCCAGCAGGTTTTCTTTTTAGGTATCTTTTAAGAGGAACAGAAGTGAATATTTTAAGAAAACGACACAAACTGAGTTTTCTAAAAGGTACATACTTCCCACAGTATGTATTTTATAAATATTTAAATGAAAGATGATCAGAAATGTATGAACAATTGTGTTAACGCTTTAGGAAGTGTATCTGTGTTCTACAGCTCGGTAGTAGATTTCCATCCTGAAAGGATTAGAGGACTTACATTTGGCAAATACAGAAACTGTTTTTTTTCTTTTTCCTATACAGCAAGTTGCATCACCATTTTTGATACACAGACTAATTAAATATAATATTCACATCTACAGATTGTATATAATGGAAATTGACAAAATGATTTCATTAAAATATTAATGCAGAAATTTACAACATTGGAAATGTACAACAGTTTCTTCTCGATCATAATAATGAGAAACTTGTTATTCATTTGCATGAGAATGACAATTTACTGTGGCAAGAGAGAGCTCCGACTGCATCCCTGCAGTTTATTGCCTTAGGTTTGCAAACTGCTTTAACAGCCATCAGCCAAGAAATGTACATGTCATCTGCAAATCACAAATCACAGATCTTGACTCGAGTGATTGCACAGAGAGAAGTGCTGAAGGGTTCATAGTGGCCAGAACAAGACTTAAAAGTGATGTGAAATAGGGAGCAAAAAGGGCTGCAATTGCCTTGGAGCCTAAAATAGACTGAGCTTCAATGCCATGGAAAAAATCACCAGCTTCTCCATCATTTCTTTAAAGGTCAGAATTTTTGTAGGTGGATTGGGAGCGCAGTGGATTGCAGATGCGTTTAACAGCAGGGTATTTTCCGCTGCCATGACCAGTTAAGGAAGATTTTCAAAAACACATCTGCTGGTAAACAGTTTGGCCCTACTCTGGGTCATCTGCCTTATCTGTGCTCATTGCTGCATGAATTCTTACCTGGATAAAGTCCCAAACCTCACATCAGTCAAAGTTAGGCTTTCAGTACAGTCCATTACATATTTTAGAGAGGTACCTCCGTGGCTTTCAGTTGGTTTTATGATGTGGGTCTGCCTCTTCACAAATGTATGAAGCACACTGGCAGCAGTGACACAAAGCTTGCTGCTTCCTACTTCCTGTTCATGTATCACCCATCAGAAGGCAGAGCACAACATGAAAGAATAAATGAAGGGAAAACAGATGACTTAAAGAATAACAAGGACTCGGGGAGAGGACTTCTCAGTGCTGCAAAAGGAAGCTGGTTTCTGATACAATTTCATATCATTTCAGACCACTAATATGCAGAAAATGATTTAAGAGGAATTCAAACACAAATTGCCTACAAACTGATCCAGAAGGCAGTAAACCTGTTTTCCTTTTCAATCTCTTTCACTCTGCAGGTCATTAAATGCCCCTGGTTTAAGATTTCTTTTCCTTCACTCCACTATAGTAGAATCTGAAGTTCTGTCTGGAACTGGAAAGGTTAAAAAATAATCCTCTTTATTAAATGGGAGAACCAAAAAGCAATTAAATATACAAAGGCCTTTGCAGGTTGGGCTTTATGACGGGGAGTGTTTTTACACTTTACACATATTTGTATGATACTTAAATATCTCTAAGTAATTTAACTTTTCTAAATGTTTATTAGTCCATGGTGAGCGCACTGGATCCTCTTCTGGGATCAAGATATGAATTTATGAGAAGTGTAAAGTATTTAGATAGTTTCCAAAAGATTTCAGAGCACTTGTAACATCTGGGGAATGATTTCTACTTGGCTATTCTACTGTTTACTTAAGCGAGAAATGCAGGCAGCCTAACCAGCTGAGATTCTTTGTACCTGTGGTAGCTGAACCTGTTTGGCTTATGGTTATTACGAAGAGGTTGTTATTTCCTTTGGAGTTCCTTTCCTCCCACCTAAACCTTTGCCACTCAAATTACAGCATAGAGAAATTAGCTTCTTAATGTCTGTGAGAGAAAAAGAGAAAATCCCTACTAAAAGCAAGTGCCATGGGAAAAACTGAAAATTCTTCCCAACATATTCTCCTGTGAACCAAGACACTGCAAGAGCCTCAGAAAGCAAAATTAACTTAGGCAGTGAAAAGGTAGCAGTGCTCTTCATCAAATGTTCTGCTTTGGTTTTGAAAAGACTTGTAGCTGTGGCAGCCTACCTCTATGCAATTGCTACATCTAACTCACATGGCTTGCGATTATGTCTTCCAAAATAGCTCTTACAGCGCATCCGAAAGATTTGTCTGCACATTTATTATTTGAAGGTTTTGCTGTTCACACCTTGGACTTGAATTTGCAGTTTAAAAAGAACAATGCCATATTTTTGTTCAGTTTTTATCTCACCTTGTGTTCACCTCCAGTGGCAACTACTTTTTCTACTACAGCCCATCACCGGTCAAAGCCAATGGATACCTCAGAGGACTGAGCACTAGTTTTTGACATAACTGGAAGACACTGGAGAAAAAGAGAGAAAAGGGAGAAGAGGAAGAAACCAGAGTCCACACGCAGTGGTACTTCAGCACTTAATGGGAAACTATTCCAACAACCTGAAGCCATCATCTCTCTGATATGGACCAGTTTTGTGGCTCAAGCAGGCTTTTAAAACTCCTTGCCAGTTTTAATTGTCCCGCGTTTTTAACAGATGCTGCTGCCACACTGAGGAAGAGCTGTGGTTGTACATTATTATATTCCCTCCTTTTGTTTTCACTTACTGAACCTAGAGAGACTTTTTTTCAACTGATCTGAATTTTCAGTCTTGTTAAGAGAAAAACACAAAGTTGTACTTCTTCCATTCTTACAATAAAATTATTTGTGATGATCATAAGCCAGTGAGCTAAGGACAACTCTCCCACCCAGCTCTTACTAAGGCAAATCTCTTCTGCTTTATCTGGCCGTACTCACCTACTCATCTCCACTGAGTTGTCATGAGTCCTGAGGGGAGCACACAGGATGTTCAGTGAGGAGGAAAAACAGATGATGTTCTCGTTGCAGAGGGAGTTTTCCCCACATCCCTTGGTTGTGCTGTGGGCCCCTCTACAGCACAGAAAGGTCTCTGCACCTGTATGGGGAAACAGGAACAGGAGAAAGAGAACTGGAACAGCTGAAAATACTGGAAGACAGGATAAAAGAAGAAATACAACAGACACAGGGTAAGAAATGGAGGTAGGGATGGGTGCAGCCCAAGAATCGAGTGGGTCTGATGAGCCTCTGTGCCACAGAAAGGAGGGAACACCATGGCTCCAACTAATAGCTGATGACAGACCATAGCCTGGTCATTATGAAGACTTCCTAAAGCTTTCACAGTTCATAATATTTGCACATGTATTTTCTGTCTCAGTCAAATGGCTTTCTGAGGAGAGAACAATAGTGTGAAATCAGTCTCTGCAGTCCAGCTTTGACAGCACATCTGAACGTTTGCTTTGCTTCTCCTTCTCTTTCTCAATCTCCTCCTGGCCCAGCCAGCCAATTTCCCCTCAACATGATCATTTGTCACCAAGGGAAGGCAGTTCATTTCGTGATGTCTTGTTCCTGGTTTAAACTACATGGTTCCAAAGGGATAACAGTATCAATGCAGTAAATGATTGGTGATCCCACTGTGCTTGAAGAAGAATAGATCTGAGAGGGCAACCTATAAGAAGGCCTGCAATTGCAAAATGAATGGATCAAATACCTGTTTGCTGCTCTTTTCTTCTTTCCCTTCCAACAATTATCTACGGCAGCTACCAAGACCTAACTACTAAAGATCCATGCAAATATCTGCTGTGCTTGTCTGATCAATGATTCAATAGGCAAAGAGGGGTCTTTTTTCCATGCTCATCTTTGATTTCTGCACAGAACTATGCTAAGCTTGTGTTTCTCAGATGAAAGCAAGTGATACAGTTTATGCTAAAATGACAAAACAATTTGAAAGCGAATGTGTATAATGGAGAGAAGAACTTAAGCACATGGTTGACATTATTACGTTTATTTCTCAGTGAGTCCTGTCTTTTCATGACACTAATCAAAAAACTGGGTCACCTCACAATGGTAATTTCCTAGGAATCTTGAAATTCATGAGTCAATTTGATCCCTTTTTAGCTGAACATTCACTGAGCACAGCGAGACTGGTGGAACTCAGCTAGCTCATCAGACTTGTCATCGACTATATGTGAAGAGTTTATATCCTTAATGGGATCAAAGGTTTTATCAGTGATCCTTCGTAAATGTAAACAGATGAAATATTTTTCTATCAGCATCGATTCCACACCTGACGTTTCTTCTGTTGATCAGCTAATGGTTATTGTCCGTTATAAAATCAGAAACAAGGAAGGCTTATTACTTTCTTAACAACCAAGAACCATGCCAAAGAACATTGCCCTTGTTTGAATCCATCTTGCAACAACTGAATATTAATAACATCATTTGCCATTGCCAAGGACAGATTTAAAATAATGCTAGTCTGGACATTACGAGGAACTTCTCAAAATATTGCGCAGTGTTTTAAAGTGCAGATCTCCCATTAAAGTCAAATAGAAGTCAGCCAGCTAAAATCCTAGTCATCCTTCAGAAATTTAGAACTAGAAAGGTCTCCAGACAAGGATCTGTGAAATTACAGCATCGGCAGAGAGTGCCATGCATTTAGCCTTTTTTGTCAACACAAAATTATGCTCTTCTTTAGTGTCCTGAGTTAACTCTGAATATTCCCCTGCCAATCCATGAAACTGAGAATATTCCTGGGAATACCACACTTTTTTCTTTTTTTTTTTTTTAAACATACTCCAGCCATCAATGAATTAAGGCCCATTATATTCTTCAGCTGTGGAATATTACCCTTCTTTGGCATAAAATGTGAAAAGTGACTTACCTGTAGTATAATAAAATTATAGCAATGCAGAAAAATAATCCTATTTTCAGCAAAAAAGAAACAGTTCTAGAAATAAATTATACCATTATAGAATGTAGTTTGATTATATTAAAATGGAAAAAATGTTTCAAATCCTAGAAAAAAAGAGGAGAAATATTTTCTATTGTCAAACAAAATTTCATTTGACCTCAAGTGAAGGGGATTTTAGAAAATTCTGATTCACCAAAGTTAAAAAATAAATTGCTCTGAACTGCATAAATTACCAACTGCAAGAGTGACCAAGCCTGGAAATAGGGCAAACAATATCAAGTTAAAAAGAAGAAAGAACATTTTTACCTAGATAGGATCAGACCACTTTCTCCAGGCAGAACATGAGTAACTTCAAGTCAGGTTCATGCAAGTCAGTCATAGCCACAAAGGTAGAAGTGAGCCTCTGGGCTTAATATGCAAGAGTTGATCCCTTGTCCCTAAATCGGCATCAGCACTGACAGCTGGATTACCAGGAGTATGTCTACACAGCACAGTACAGGCTGTACAGCGATACTGAGAAAGCACTGACCCAGCAGTGGGATGGTGCTGGGTGCAGGGTAAGTCTATCAGCTGAGCAAGGGGGGCAGCCTTATTAGGTCAGGCAGAGCAAGAGCCATTCAGAGATGCTGGACATGCAGCAAGAGTCATTCAGAGCTGTTGGTGGTTCTCTGCACAGAAGAACTTCTTGCTGTGCAAACCTTCAGTGCAGAAATTACCAGTAATTCGTGTCGCTCTATAATTTCGGAGTCCTGCAAAAGAACATCACATGCCTAGCATACCCGAATCTGCATTTTGCTCTGCTCTGTGTCTTTTTTCATACATTAATTCCCATCAAAATCTTCACCCATGTTAATTTTAAAGTACCCCAAACCTGCCTGATCTTAGATGCTAGAGAGACTCCCTGGTAACCGCTAGTGTGGTAAGAATGAGTCAATGAATCATGGTAAACACTAGACAACAGAGCGAGAGAGAAAGCTGTATTGAAATCAGTGAGATGATGTACAGAAGCAAAAAATAAAACATGAAACAAAATGAGACTGAGGTCAGCATATTATTAGAGATCAGATTATCATTAATGTTATGTTTGAATTCAGATGAAATTAACACTCATCTCACAGATCCAATGTAAAGAAAGTAGCTCTCCCCCAAATCTCCAGTTGAGATCCTCTGCTGATGGCCTAACTGTGCAAACACTTACTGCGTGTACTGATGGCTAATGCAGATAATATCTCTGACACAGGCAGTGTTTCCCCATTTGATGAATAAACATGGCCTATTGCAGGAGTAGGTCTCAGTACTGCAAGCTTCTCAGAGTAGACTGCTTTCTTTCTCAGGCACATTGCATCCTGATGGTTTTATACATTAAGAAGAATAAACAAGGATAAAGGTTTCATACTTCGTATTACCAGGCTGTTAACTGAACATATGTATCAAGTTTCCACATTAACAAGTACTCTTTTTATTCAATGCTTTGAAACTAAAAGTCATAGCCCAAAAAGCCTAAATGAACAATGTTTTCCTCAATTCCGCCTTGCAGGAATGGCAGCAATAAGATTGCCTTGCAATGCTTGAACTGCACAACTGTAGCATATGATGACCTGTCCAGTGAAACTATTTTATCCTTTGTTACAAGATGGGAAATTTGAGTTACAGCTTCAGGCACATTTTCAAAACAGCAGAATTTAATACAGAGTTTCAAAGCAGATTCCTTATACTGAGAAGTTACTGGATATAAAAAACAGTCCTGTTTTCTCCCCCTCCCACTAAGTAGCTTAACTACTGATCTAGTCACACATCTTCGCTTGCTTTCCTTGTATTCCTGCAACACTGCAGGCTCATCTTCAAGAGGGCTGGACACTGCCACCTCCCTTGACTGCTATATAAGAAGTGAACACCACCTTTACTCCCTCCTGGAGACATCTTCTGAAAAGGCCTGCTTTTCAGGAAAAAGGTGACTAGCTAGTCACCTGCTCCAGGCTCTCTACATACAGTATATGTAAGTCAGGTCATTAAAATGCTTCCGCCCATTTCTCCATAAGGTCCATTTCCCTGCCATGTTTCAGTGGTGTGTTTCTATTGCAGTTATTCTGATCATAAAAGTCTTAAGGAATAAGGAATTATTTCATTATACTCAAAAGTGGCTATGGCTTTAATGAAGTCACCAGTCATATGCACAGCTAGTTCTGGTGTCTACTTTTCAAGAAGAATATTGGAAAGCTGGGCAGCTTAAAGAAGCAAAATGTAGTTTCCATTGACACACTTTTAGATCATTCTGTGTTTATGCTGTGATACTTAAGAAATGCACCAGGTGCTAGTTATAATCCAGAAAAAAGTACAAAATATAACACAGTCAGCTGAATGAGACAGTGAAATCCTAGTAACGCGCATGGGCAGGTACTTTGTCCGTTATTAAATCATGGACATACGCAAGTCTTTCTTATGACTGATAGTGCTTTTAAAGTAGGAGTTGAAAGTGAGCATCACCTCTTGCAATGGCCAACACATGCCTGTGCTTAAGCAGCTAATGGCAAAGAAGCATTGCATATTGCTGCCTGACTATGGGACTGAAAGTCTATGAAATTTGCAATGCTCTAGGGAGTTTGCACACAAGCTCTACTTCATACGTGCCCCTGCACTGGCTAGGGAAATGCTAGTTCTAAAGCATCAGTTCCCCCAAGTGGTAAAGCTGCACTGGGGCATTGAGAGAAAAGCAATGTAAGGCTGCATGTAAGTATTAAGCTCACACACATGCTAGAGCTGATTCCAACACAGAGAAGAAATGAGAGAAAGGCTGATACGGGCTGGAGAAAAAGTGCAGAATCTTCATAATATCTATTAATGACACTTGCAACCCCTGACACTGTGAAGGGAGTGGAGAGGAGTTGTCTATACAATACGACAAGTGAGTATGAGCTGCCCTGTTAAGGCCGCTGCAAGTGAATGAAGGTGCACCTCCCAGCAAGGTGACACTGAAGCACCTGAGTTTTTAGCAGGTATTTATGCCTTGTCTACTAGGCACTTTCTACGTCAAATTCAGTTAATTATAAAATCTGTGTCTAAAATATATGCAAGCTTAGGGGAAAAGGTAGGGAAAAGAACTTTTGCTACTACGACTTCCTCTCTCTCAGCTTGGTTTCTCCTATATTTTAATTTGGAAATATCCAGTGAAATCAGGAGATACACGAGCATATCAGCAAAAGGTTGTGTCAAAGGCAAAAAAAATTGATGAATTGCCTAGTTATGTACATTTGAAGACTGCTACATGAGGGAAAAGGTAAGATTAACGGTGTCCTGACGAAAGTAGAGAGCACATGTAACATTCAGCAAACTGTGACAGTAATTTCATTAGAGCACTGGAAAAAAAGTACTGAAAAATCAGTAGACTGTTCAACCTACTCTATCAACTTCTCGTCAGCGTCGACCTCAATAAATTCTTGCAACTCCACATGACTGTTTCTTTTGTGAAGTACAGTCATCATCTCCTGACCCTTTCTTTAATGTACCTACTTTTGAAGTAGATAAAAAAGTACAAAAACGTGCTTTCAAAAAAGCAAAATAAACACAATACCAAATTGAGCACTAGAGACTTGATTGCTACCGAGCTTACTACAAGGCAAGAATGTGATTTACCAGGAAGTCAATAACTTCAGAAATGAACTCCCAAAGAAAAGTAAAGGGGAAAAAAAAAGCACCACAAAAAACAAAAGTACATGCAAATAAACATCTTTATATTGGCATAGCATTCCAGTTCAGATACACATCTGACTGCAAGCAAAATAGTCTTACCCATAGCTTGCTGCTTTGAAAATCAAGCTGCAAATCATTCAAAAATGTTTGCTTTCCATCATTCTTTCATATGATTTCCAATTTTTCTTTGATTGAGCTGGGCAAAAAATCTTGCCAGACAGGGCTTCTCCCTCTCCTCGCTTCCCCCACCCCTTTTTTTTGTACTATCCATCTCCCATCTCAGTTGAAACCACAGGGTGTGGATATTTAAAAATTATATACATAAATAAAAATCATTAATATCTTTTAACTTCAAAACTAAACCCCGGTTAATCCAACCAGTAATTAGATTTGGATTTAGTTTATATTTTGAACATAAGCCCAATGTTATGCCACATTATCTGTCCCTATTTACTCCAAGTTCATGAAAACTTTCCCTGACTAGCTTACTCTGGAAGACCAAACAAAATGAGTGAATCACATACACCAACACCCACACCCACAAACTTGGTACTGCTTAAGCAACTAAGAGATAAACATGACCTGCTCTTTTGTCACTCAGACCTAGTTTTGTCCTCATACTGATACTGACTTTTCTGTGAATTCATTTGTGTGCTACAGTAGACAGAGAATCTCCCAAAATACTACAGAAACACAAAACTAAGGCATTTTAGTTATTTTCCACATTGTCCAATGGAAAACATCTCTACAATGAACAGACTGACATATGACACACCAGCATGTGACCCACAGATTTTTCTATGCAGCTCATTTCCAATAACTTACTCACTGCTATATTATGCAAGATAAAACTCACACTTTCAGATGGGGCACACCAGGTCTGTGGATTTTGGCTGCCACTGGTGCAACACAGTATAGATGGGCGCACAAGAAGCATTTAGTGGCACTTCAGAGGCATAGAGATGTTTGGAAGGCAGCTGTCAGATTTTGCACGTGCATGGCATGTCAGGAAAAACTGGGTTGGTGTCAGTCAAATTATCTTGTCCATCAGTCTTTTAGGAAATATCCTGAGAAGCCTAAAACAAGATGTTGAAAGAGATGGTGTTATTTCTTCTGTGAAATGAGGGGATGTTTTGTGTAGCAAATCTGACAATGAATTTCCAACATGAAAGAATCCTCTTACTACATCTTAGCTACCTTACTTGATCCAAGGTTTTAGAATAACCTGAGAGTGTCAATCAGTATGAAAACAATATAAGAAAACCTGATAAAAACTCAGAGGTTCTATCACATGAAGTCAAATGAAAGCAACCAGAAGGATCAACACATCAAGTTAGCATTTCTTTCTTCTTCCATCACCTGCTGCAGCTCTTCCTCTAAACTGATGGCTCTAACTTGATGAGTAAAATAAAATTACTGTTTACTCTCAGCTCATTTGCAGAAACTGACAAGTCCAGCTGTGTTCACTGCTCCTTCACATATGGAAACCAACTAAGTAAAATAGCACCAGAAGAATAACTTCCTTCCCTTGGATGTAGTAAGGAGGAGGTAAGGATGGGTATTTAATCCTTTCAGCAGCAAGCAACTTGCTCATGTACCTAACTCCTACTGCTCTCCATTGACAAAGCCATTCAACCAAGATAGCTATGTTTAGAAGGTGTATCATTCCTCTGCTGTAAGCTCATTCTTGAAATAAAAATGATCTCCCTTCCATTTCATTGGTAGTAACATTTTAAGTCTATTCCTCCTAGTGCCAGCCAGCATTATTCTTGCAGTGCAGGTACAAAAGATGCTTACAGCCAATGAGAGACCCTAAATATGTAAAACAGAGAATGATTAATAGTTTTGACAGATAAAAAAGGAGGACTTCCACACAGGAGATGCTGAAGCTGCTGAAGATATTGATATAACTTGTGACACTTAGAATAATGACAACAGGGTAATGTCTGTCTCAATAAGAAGCTAAAAAGTCTAAAGAAGTAAAGAGCAGGAATTTCAAGACATCCTGCTATTGTTTAAAAGTCCTGTTTTGCTAGCACGCCAGATAACAGAATAAAAGGTTGACTGCACCAAACATATTTCTCAGTAGTACTACCGAGCTCCTAAACCATCAGGAACAATTTCTCCATTTGCCACTTGAAAAAACCAGTTACAGTTAGCAGACTCATGCCTATGGATGAACATGGAAGGAATTCACCTGATAGTGTAGGGAGAGTTTAAGAAGCCCAAGCTGTAAGGACTCCCGCTTGGTACACATCCATACATAAAATACCATCCTCTTATTTCAAGTATATTTCACTACATGAGGAAGCGATAACCAACCTTTGGGCCACCCCTCATTTCACCAGAAGTCTCCAGAGTTATTTCAATCACTTTTATTAATACTTCCTGCCACCACCTAATCAGATCCTATGCTCAAAAAGGTAGTTTCATCCATATCAGTAGAGAAAGAACATTTAGTGAAGCCGCATTGTTGTGCATCTCCTTTTGGGTTGGAGAAAGTAGGAAACTTTATTTGTCATCACGTACTGACTATATTGTTCCAAAAAGCATTTTTGTATGACAATACAGAAGCACTAAGGGAGCTTGGTGAAATGAGACTGCTTTTCAGTCCTTGTTGTGGTACATCTGTACTTCACCTACCAGCACAAGTGAAACAGTAATAAATACTGAGCAAAGAATGCTCATCTGTGTTCAGATCCACAAATAAAAAGTAGCAGTTGTTCTTTTAACTACTACAGATCCCTAGACTCTTCTTCAGTTTGTTTACAATCTTTCAGGACTGTACTGTCCTTGTATATCTCACATCCCAAACTTTGATCGTGACATGAAAAAAATACTCTTCTCCTTGGGTCTAGTATCCACCTGTTCACATCAAGCTTCACTTGCAATCACCAGAGCAACTTTCAGAGCAAGGTGGTAAGACAGAAGCTCTCGGGAATCACTGCTGGCAGTAAGGATGAAAGATGTAGGACCTTACTGGCGTGTTTAAATGGCTAGGATTCAGATATATTGTCATAGGATACTGGGAGGCTCTATGACCGCAGTTTCCTCATGAGTTGAGGATAACTTTTTTTTTTTCAAATAAAATAATTCTATCATTTTTACAAAATGCTTAAACTTTGATTCTTCAGACCAAAGATTAAACTCGCTGCCAAGCTTTCATTCATATTTGTTGTCTTTAGAAAAGTAAAGCAAATGGCAATAAAAAGAGCACTTATTCAATTTACTGATTCAGCCAGGAGGCCTCAGTCAATCTGAGCAAAGCCTCAACTAAGTTAATAGAGAAATGTGACATTTGGATCAGTGGCTTATACAACTGTTCCTGAATGGTATGTTTAACTTACAACTTCCCTGTAAGCTGCAGAATTATCTTAAATTGCCCATTAGGAAGGTTAATGTTTAGAATTTAAAATAACTATTAAATTCAAAAATCCACAAAAAAATCCTTCATCTTTCATTGGATAATAATTTTAATTAGCAATTAAACCACCATAATACCACCAGTTATTCCATAAGACTTCACTTGTATTATCCAGCCTAAACTCATCTTTCAGTCCTTTTGTGGTGGTTAACCGTAATACAGTCTATCATTCCCCTCATCTAATTCATTTTTTGACATTGAACTTAACTTTCAAAATAAAGCCTTCTAAGACAGAACTAATACAAGCAAAACCTTTTTTTTCCTTTGAAACTTACACTATTTGTATCTACAGTACCTTGCAGGAAACCTGAAGAATAAAGTTTGTGAAAGCAGGTTTCCGAAGGTAAAAATATATACCATCAGTGAAAATAAATAACATACATGCCTACATTTAATAATATACACGACTACATTAACAACAGTGCCCACTTGCCAACCTGTTTAAGGTTATATACAAAGAGAAATGCAGCCATGCTATTTCACTTTAGCACAGCCTTAGAGTTTAGCTCCAAACCATTTCTGAGGAAAGGCTTCCTGCAGACATTTCACTTAAGTAGTTGTAACTACAACTGCAAAACACTGTTGACTGGTGGACTCCAGAGACTTGTTCATTACCTGTCATTAAATGTTTTAAAGTTTGCATAATTGATCCAGCCAATAAGTCATCATTGATTTATAGGGGTCTGTGCTGAAGAGTTGCTTGTTAAAAATTCATAACACCGGTATGTGTCTTTACAATCCATTAGCTGTTTACGTACCCACAGTCCTAAGATTGATTGACCTTGGACTGAGATTCTCATGGACTCTGCTTATTTAAAAAAAAAAAATCTTATTTTTTTTACACAGGTCCACAGTATAGAAAAGCAATACTTCAGCTTTCTCCCTTGACAGCTATACTTTGATTTTTTCCCCTCCATCAAAACTGAAACTTTAGTTGAAATGATGAATAAATAAAGCATACTCCATAAACAGCTTTCCACTATTATTTAAGCTTGTGAGCTGTGCTCTGTTAGTCTCCTTTCCCCACCATCAGATTCAAGTGTGTAAATGTTCTAAAAGGCTTTGAATGTTTTATGATGATTTCAGGGAATGATGGAGTAATAGCTGAAGAGCGAAGCTATTAGTTTTAATATTTATATTGAGTGCTCTGAAACATTAATGTGACAGGATGTAAGATCAGAGCAGCGGGACATATTTACTTCACAACCATTGCCACGTGGCAAAAATGTTTATTTTCTGAATCTCTGAGGCCAAGTTTTTTCACAAGAATTGAAAGTTCAGATTGACATATATATTAGCTTTTCCTGAACTTTGTATTTATTTTCAGGAACTGAAGATTGGTTACTGTTTCAGATACAACTTACTTCGTTTAGGTAGGACCCAAGCGTAATGATGTTGGCAGTGCATCACGGTCTCTTTACAGAAGTTTCCCAAAGCTGATATTAGTTCTGAAATTCATTTTTCCCTGTCTGCTGTGTCTGCTTCTGAAAGAGCACCTTAGAGAAAAAGAAAACAGTCATTTGTTAGAAAAGAAATGGGATGGGCTCAAGTGCAGAATCATCGTTAAAAGGTTGTTCATATTGTCTTCCAATATTTCATGCATGAAGTAAACCAACCCTGTAAATGTCCTAACTCATTGTGCTTGGTTCTTCTGTTCAAACTAGTAAGCATATTAAGGTAAGTGATCTTAATTACCAAGGGTCAAACAGCGCTCACCCCACTTGTGTGGTTCTCATGGTCTTCAGTGAACAAATAAAGGAAGCAAGATGAGATCCCTAGGGAGAAATCTTCCTATCAGATTTGCAGAGTGGATCTGATATAAGTGGAACAAAAGATGACTTATTGCTGCTACATTATGAAAATATGATTTCTCCAGATGCTTCCACACTCTGTGTAAGGACACCACAGACTGACACCACCACTAGGAAGGCAGTTCACAGATCTCCAGCAGGAGAAACAGTCAGGTCTATTGTGTGCATTTTAGCCCAATGTAACAAAGCTGGTTTAGAAGGACAGAAGTGCTCTGCAGCCAAAGAAAGCTATCCAAGGATCTTAGTTCTCTCTCAAATATTTCACTAGCCTAATTAACTTCTGACTCCATGACCTCCATTCCCAACCACCATTCTCCCAAGAAGTTGTAGTTAGTCTCTCAAAGATGGGAGAAAAAGAAAAGATGCATAGATCCAACTCTACTTACCCCTTAAACTTTCCTTTTTACCTGTTACAAGGATGAACACAGCACTGTTTTTGGCATAAATGAGCTCCAGTACTGGAAATATGGCCTCCTTTACCAAAAGAGAGAGAGAGAGAGAGAGAGAACAGCAGCACTGCAATTTTTCTTCTAAATAATTTACAGCTGATTTGAAATCCAGCCACATGAATGGATAGCTTATAAGATTTTTTCTGTTGCAAATTAATTTCCATTTTTCTTTCTGAAATTCATCTGGGACTATGTTATTTCATTGCTTGGATTTATGAGTCATTGAATCTTCTGAGTAGTGTCGAATAAGCTAAAGAACTTCACCATGTAAAGCCAAGTCAAAAGGAGACTCTATCCATAGCTCAGAAGTAGGTCTTTGAAGGACTGGGCTCCTGATTACAAACCATCCCCACAACAGAAGCAGCTAATAGAAATGTTCATGAGAGCATCCCCTTTGTTGATTCACAACAGGCAGAACATGCAGCATTTTCTTCTGGAAGTATATTTCTCTAACTTTCACATCTAGTGACACATAAATGTCAATTTATCCTCCACCATTATTCAGAATATTCCACTAACTGAGTCAGTCCCTTATGCACTTCACAGATGCCTATAGCTCTGTTCAGCCTTGAGAAAAGACGACTGAGAGGGGACCTTATCAATGTTTATAAATATCTGCAGTGTGGGGGACACAGGGATATGGCCAACCTCTTTCCAATGGTCTGTGGGGACAGGACAAGGGGCAATGGCCACAAAATGGAGAATACGAAGTTCCGCACCAATATGCGAAAGAACTTCTTCACGGTGAGGGTGATGGAGCACTGGAACAGGCTGCCCAGGGAGGTTGTGGAGTCTCCTTCTCTGGAGATATCCAAGACCTGTCTGGACGCCTACCTGTGCAAACCTGCTCTAGGGAACCTGCTGTGGCAGGGGGGTTGGACCCGATGATCTCTGGAGGTCCCTTCCAACCCCTACAATTCTGTGAATCCGTGAATCATCATTCTGTCTTTCCCACATCTTCTGTTCTTAACTGGCTTATGCTTGTTGTTTAGGACACTTTTCCAGATACAATTCTTCTTATTAATTGAATTGTACAGTGCACAATTTAATAAATTGGAATTTTAAAACACATTTAAGGGGAAAACCAAACATGTTACTTGCACTTGTGTGTACAGCTACTCTAACTTCTTGGTCCTCTCTGTATCACTCAGAGATCATTTACAAGTGTTTACCCCCACTTCTCTGCAAAGAAACAGCCTTTCGAGAGTGCTAGAGGAGACTTTCCATAAGGCAATGACATTGTTAATGCTAGAAATGAGGGAAGCAAACATAGGGAGAACAATTTTCATCACTGAAAATCTGGGAGTCACTTCCTGACCCATGTCTGGTACAGCTTTTTTGAAAGGTGGAAAGAAAACAATAACGTCAAGGTGTTTGCTACCTATCAGGGCTTCTCCCCCCCTGCAGAACTCCACTACTACATACTCTCCATCAAGGCAGTTCTTCCCCTTGTAACAGAGCAGATATCACCACTACAGTGTACAAAAGGGTAAAAAAAAAAAGCAGCAATGGCTGCTATTATAGTGCTGAGACCAAAATACAGGCCAAAATTGGCACCCTGTCTTCTTGTGGTGGGAACATGTTCATAAGGAACCGAGCGTGGCACTGCAGTCTATAGCTACAGCACCCAAAGACTCAGTCTTCTCCTAAAAGAAGACATTTCAGGCAGAAGAGGATGCAACTTACAGTATCCTTTGGCAGGGAGTTTTTCTACGTAAGTGCTGGAATAATAAAATAGTGTTTTCTCAGCAGGATGTTCACTGACAACTCCTGACTCAAAAATGCCAATTTTAATTTACAAACTTTACATTCAGCAAGATTTCACATGTGGAGCATGGTGAAAAGTACTTATCTCCATATGAAGTCTCTGTCTGGGGTGTTGAGGGAAATGAGTGCAATTTTAGTTAAAATGGGTCAAATTCATCCCTACTATAACTCCACTGGTATTGTTTGATTTACAACAGCGATAAATTTTGTCCAATGTGGTTCATGGAGTCATTGTTAAACATTCTGCTTAAAAGAACTTGCGTGTTTTTCTTTTTTTTTCCACACAGATGAGCTTTACACAGCCCAATTTGTAAGTAATCTTTTGTTATTTACTACACAGGTAGCTAGCAATGATGTGCACAACAGAGTACTGGCATGGCCCTAATTATCAGGAATGTGACTTGGTATAGCCTGCATGATATACAAATTGTGACAAGTTTGCTTTCAGAGTGTAAACTTTTAAAAACCACCATAAAGACCCCCATAAAAATACGACTTTGACTAGAAAAAGATGTAAGCTGCATAAAGGCTACATGGGTATTTTTCCTTAGAGATCAGGAGAAATATGACAAGTATGACTGCTATTATAGTTATATAGCATATTCCATTTAGCAGCGATATAGCAGAACTGTGAAAGCATATCCTAAGGTATTTTCACTTCATGCATTTGACATTGATATTAGTTATTGCATTTAAGATACATTGGGCTGTTTATTGCCAACTGTTTCCCTTCACTGAGAATGTTAAGCACAGCAGAGGAATATTTGATGTTACAAATTATTTAGCTTGCTAGTCTTCATTTTCCTTTTAGTATGCAATTATTTGTTTGGTTTCACTGAGCAAATGAAATTTCAAGGGCATTTCAAGGAAAATAAATAAAGTACAACCCAAAAGGGGCTTTTTTTGTTTGTATTCAGGAACAGCACTGAATCATGCATATGTATGAATCAACAAAATCAGGTTAGCTAAGAAATTGGAAATTGCACTCCACACTAGAGCATTTTTCTTGCTCTAGAGATCCTTGCTATGGATTTGAAGGACTAATAAAAAATCAGCAGCATGACTGGAACAGATGTTTTTTATAGACTCGGCTTGTTAATAGTCTTTTTAGCTTCTCCTAAGGACTTAAACCAAGTTCCTCACTTGTCCTGAATATCTGAGATGATGTTAACATTGTCCAAAATGTACACTAACAAGCTGCAGTGAAAAGCTAAGGTCTTGCACATGCTTATGAATAAAAATTCAAAACATTGCTGTAAATGTGATGAAACCCCAAAGTGGGTAATGTTACAAAACAAAAAAAGTAAACTTATTGACTGTATCAAACCCATATGGTATCATTCTGCTTGAAGGGAAGACAAGGCTGGGAAAATAATTCCATGCACTCTACCACTTGTACTGTAAAAGCAAGGGCTCATTACAACGGAAGAAATTCCCTTTATATTTAAATCATGGTTCACTTCTGTATACAATAAGAACTGAAACAAAATGAGCCAGATACTCAACCAGTGTAAAGCAGCCAGACTCTACTGGCTTCAGTGGCACTGTGTGAATTTGTATTTGCCATAGAGGCTTTGTGTTTTCAATCTAGTTAGTGTATTTCTGCAGATAGACGAGATGAATAATTGGGAAAATTAAAAATCAGAGTCTGTCAGAGATGGTTCACTGGTCAAGTAATACTTAAGTTACTGTTTCTGTCACAGCCACTCATTTTTCTGTAATTTGATAGGTTCTTCCATGAATTCATGCCTGCCAGACACTATATGAGTTGTCCATTATGCCAGGCTCTGGGAGGCAAGGAATCACCCTAGGACTTGCCATTTTATCACAACTTTCAGCTAGGACTGAGAAGAATGGTACTAAACAATACCTTCCAGACATGCAACTGGTCCCTCCAAATCCCACTCACTGGGGAAAGTAACTGGAGAGGTATAAATTACTTCTCAGGCTTAGAAAAGGGGGAGAAAAGGAACTCAGTTTCATTTAAAGAGCACTTAGTTAAATGATACCTGAAAATCTTCACAATTCAGCTTGCTGCTTTTTACACAGAAGTACCAAACTGTTATTGGCATTGACCATTGAGTATCCTAATGTCTTTGCTGTGTCAGTTACAGAGAAACACCTTCACTTCAGCTAAGTGATAGAATCATAGAATATCTTGAGTTGGAAGGGACTCACAAGGATCATCGAGTCCAACTCCTGGCTCCACACAGGACCACCCAAAAATCAGACCACATCTCTGAGAGCGTTGTCCAAATTCTTGAATGTCGGCAGGCTCAGTGCCGTGATCCCTTCCCTGGGGAGCCTGTGCCAGTGCCCGACCACCCTCTCAGCAAAGAACTTTTTCCTAACATCCCACCTGAACCTCCCCTGTCACAGCTCCATGCCGTTCCCTCGGGTCCTGTCGCTGTCACCAGAGAGCAGAGATCAGCGCCTGCCCCTCTGCTCCCCTCGTGAGGAAGCTGCAGGCCGCCATGAGGCCTCCCCTCAGTCTGCTCTTCTCTGGGCTGAACAAACCAAGTGACCTCAGCTGCTCCTCATACGTCTTGCCCTCTAGACCCTTCCCCATCTTTGTTGCCCTCCTTTGGACACACTCTAATAGTTTTATGTCCTTGTTATACTGTTGTGCCCAAAACCGCACACAGTACTCAAGGTGAGGCCGCACCAGCGCAGAGCAGAGCAGGACGACCACTTCCCTCAACCGACTAGCAATGCCGTGCCTGATGCACCCCAGGGTACGGTTGGCCTCCTGGCTGCCAGGGCACACTGCTGGCTCATATTCAACTTGCCATCAGCCAGAACCCCTCCCTTGATGCTCAAGCTCACATATGTGGGATTTCTTTCTAAGGATGAATTGCCTTTTCTCTACGTATATTCTCTACGCATTCTCTGAGAAAAACAAGATAAAAAACAAAAAGTTTGTTCTTTGACAAGTGCCAAACTCAGGTGTAAAATAAGGACAATAATGTTCACTTTCTTCCCAAGTGTTTTGGTGAACACTGTTCATATGCTTCTCTTGGAGGTGTTCTTGACCCTCCCGGAAGCATCCCCACAGGAAAGACTGGCCTGGCTCTTTTTTCACTAATTATTCTCACTAATAATTTAAGAATTATCCTGTGGCAGGTTCCTCAGGGGATCTACTGAGGACTGCCTTTTAACCCATTTAGATTAGTAACTGAGGTCACTGGTAAGTTTGCTATTACGAATATCTATCTTCAGAGGTCTTTGCCTGTTGCCACTGTCATTCGCATATTTAGAACGTGCAGCTTTGGCTTGTAAACAGCTTGAGTTTGGAATATTTGATGAAACACTTCCCACAAATGGCTACATAAAAATCTGAAAAAATACCTTTGACTGCCAAATGTTCTGATCTGATTCTATAAACCCTAAGTAGCCTCAAATTCAAGCCTGAAATTCTCCCAGATTTATGCAATCAAACACAAGAATTTGAGCCACTCACTCCAGGCTATGGACTGTTTCCATACAAAAAGCATCACAGAGAGAAAATGCCCTCATTAACGTTCTACACATAAAATTAGTTGTCTACTTGTAGTCTCTTTGATACAGATTTTAAACAAAATAACCTGCTGCTTCTATTATCTCCCGAATCGTAACTGCCTAAGTCAGCAACCTGAATGCTCTAGTATATAACTCATTACAAAAACAAAAAAAAAAGAAAGCAGAAGAAAACAAACAAACAAACAAACAAGACAAGCAATGGAGAAACAGGCATGTCAAATGCACATACATTTCCTGAGTCCCTCTACAAATTCAGATTACTCAGGCTAGTGAAAACATTTGCAAGAAACAGTCAGAGCTGAATTTTTCACAAGTATCACATACAATGGGCAAAAAAACTCGGTGAAGGGAACAATCTACCACCAAAACACAGAACTTTTTAGGGAAGCTGTCCTGCAACATGCAACCTACCTCTGCTGCCTTAGGACTCCTGACTCTTGGCTTTTGGGAAAGAGGTGTGCATCCAAGAAGTTCTGATTGTTTGTTAAAAGGAAACTATCCCACAGAACAGCATCCCTCTTTGGATTCATATTTTAAAAGCATTTAACTGAATGACAGTATAAAATGTTTCACGGTTAGTGGGTCATAACGTGATTTTCTTGGCACCATCTTTTATATTCCACCACTACCCTTACACTGTTTCACTCTTCTCACAGTATGGTTGTACACAACAATTTTTCACTTATTTCTGCTCTATCCTGGTTTTCTTCCTGATGCTATTCAGACATCTGTTGCAGCTCCTTTCCCCGTTAATGTGTAACGTGGAAAAATAGCCTAGATCTGAGCTGGAATAAGGCTTTCACAAGATTTTATAACAGACAATACTGATATTTTGTCTCATTTAAATAATGATAAAAACTCTGTTTCCTTATAGCTGACCAGGAGAGACCCCATCACATATTCTTCTTTTATAACACTGAAAGTAAGTGTCAGTGAGAACTGCTGATTATCTGATAAGAACACAATTAATTTGTGCCCATACTCATTAATCTTTCTTAATACTTGTCAGCCCATTACATTTGATCCATGACCTCTGTCCCCAGTCTTGCATGAAAATCTCTCAGGATCAGAATCACATCATGAATTGGCACAGAGCCACCAGCTCCAGCAGTTGACTGCAAAATACTTCAAAGCCATAAGCAATGGCAGCTGCTGTATTTATGTGCACATGCCCGAGCGATAAGTTCACAGTTCCTGTAAGGCAAACTGAAAGAAGTTGACCATTGGAAAGCCTGAATCCTATTAGAAATATAGCTGTGTCCCTGTTTAGATCAAATGATTACTCATCTTTACGCTCTTCTGTTCCCCCCCACATGAGAGTCATTTAGGGTGCTGGGACAGTCTATGTAAATACTTTCCCCATAGCTTTTTTTAAGCAATATTTGATTTAGCATTGATAAACATGCAGCAGTGCTTTGAAACCAAAGTGGTGTGTTTTTCACTGTATGACTTTTCTGCAATTTTTTTAAATTTTGAATATTTGCAAAAGTACCAGATACTGCATTTCAAAGGAAATATTAGATATTCCAAAAAGGAAATAGGTATTATAGATATTTGCCATTAATTTTGTTGTTACAGTTCTTTCCTGTTAATTTGGCATTTAGGCTCATCCAACAACGTCTGATCATATTATATCATAATATTCAGAGGAAGATATAATCCATCAAGGAAATACACAGGCTTGTTATGGAAATAAGAAGAACAGACATTTCTTTGTATATGCACAGAAAAAAATTATACAATTAGCTCTTTTATGAATCATCAGAAATTTCAGTTTGAGGGTTGGCTGGCAGTGTTGTATAAGCGTAGCCTTTTGCAACAAAATGCTCAATCTGCCTTTCTGCACAAATGATGTTCTACGCTCTCGTTAAGAGGAAATGAACGTGTATTATGAAAAGACTGAGCAGGAAGATGGAATTTCACTCAATATATTTCTCTCATCAAGAATAAACCCCTCACACACTCACAGCCACAGCAATAATATCCACAGGCAGCGGCTTTAGTGGGGGTTCTTCTGAGGGCTTTTCTGTGAATCTTGGCTCTGTGCATGGCTTTTGACCTTCTCTTGCCTTTCTTCAACCAAGGGAAAGGGATAGAGAACCTTACAATATAACTGCCAAAGATAGCTCCTGAACATAAAGCCTGTGTGCTATTTAAAATACAGGTAACATTTTCGAAAGTTACAGAGCAACTTATATTACGTATTGATTTATCTGCAACCCAGTATTTCCTGATCATGCCCTAGCAAGCAAATGATTGTTTTATTCTTATTAATGTGTCAAACAGGATCTTAATCTTATTGAATTGATTATATTACAAATTTGAATTACTCTGGAAAAAAAAAATTCATTCATTAATCACTCACTCATGTAATGAAGAAGGTGAGATTGTCAGATACTTACTATGCCTGATGGGCTAATTGTGAAGGGACATAGCTCAGCTGCTCACCAGCTGCCCAGAATGGTAACTCTCAAGGGAAAAGATGGGAAGAAAAGCCCTCATCTCTGTTCTCCCCCAACAGCAACCTTTTCACATCTTCCAAAGCCATGTAAACTGTGAAGAAGCAGACTAAGCTGATGCTTTCCCACCTCTCTAGAATGAGGAAGACCAAATCTATGTCTCCCCCTCTCCCTCTCTATCCACAGATATCAGATTGTGGTCCATCATCTTCAGACACTTGTTTCTACAGAAAGAATAAAGCATAAGGGAATACATGTGGTTATCTTTCCAAGTTTCACTGCAGGCAATGTGGTAAGATTGTCCAGTCCTCTTCTGGGAGTTTTCTCCAGCTTTAAATAGATCCTTACCACAGACACTGCCAGGCTAGGATCATGAGGAATTCTGTTTGTTGTTGTTGTTGTTGTTGTTGTTTGTTTTGGCTGTTGTTTTGTTTTGTTTTTTGTTTTTAAAAAAGCAGCACTCACACAAGGGTTGTTACAAATGCCACAGAATAAGCAAATTTGGACTCAACTGCCAACCTTATTGCCAGATTGTCAGAAGATCTGAATCTGGAGAATAATTTAAATGTCAAATCAAGACATTACAAAAGCAAATTCCCGTGATTTACCATGTTGCTCAGAGATAACAGGACCTAAGGGTAAAGAGAAGAGCTGGCTGAAAAAAAAGTCTGTTTTTCAGAGGGTTGTGGAGCTTTTTGTTGCATATTCACCAAAGAAATCTGAATGTGTAGGTTTTTTTCTCAGGCAAAAACACAGTGGTACTATGAGAGAGAGGTACCCTCCAAAAGGGTTTTGGATCTTGCCCAGATATACTTGCTTTTATAGATATATGATATTGTGACAATTAATAAACTAACTTTTGGGAAGTGCTCTGAAATACTTGGGAACAAGAAGGTCTAAATGTCAATTATTGTTATTTTTAAACAAAATATTGTACATGGAACTGCTGACATATAATGATGCTGGTATTAGTGTGCACTATTGTAACACTTTACATAAAGCTTGCACTAGAAGTGTGGAGACTAAAAGACAAACATTTATAATGATAAGCCCTTTTCAGTGGCTATAATTGCGTTGATATTCACGGCTTCAGGGAGGATTTTGCCTGAATAAGGACTGCAGAATAACGCCCATATTGAGGAAATGATATGAACTGAACTGGAAAAAGAAAGTCCAAGTTAGGAGCTGTCATTCTGAAACTCATTTTCCCCACCATGAAGATGAACTCTTATTACCTGTGAATATGGAATTCAAATACTATTTTCAAGTTTTAAATGTAGGTAACACTTTACATTATGTGTCAGTGTGGTACCAATTACAGCATAACTCTGCTATTATGAATCTGTTGAGAGATAGGAGTGAGCCAAGAAGTTTCACAGTAGCCCAAACTTCAAGTAAAGTTCAAGAAGATTTCAATTTACTCTTCTTGTACAATCCCATTCAGTATCTTGGGACACTTGGTGCCTTAGATATAAGAATGTTGTGTTTTTAGTGTAACAAACACCTTGCACTTCTTTTTTTCTTCCTCCTCTACTTTATGGGTGAAAATGAGCTCCTCATCTACTCACTTTCACACCTTAGTAGCTATTGCATAATTTCCTTTTTATTTATCCCTGATAAGGAAAGTGTGCGTTCTCTGTTGCAGTGTTCTGCAAAGAGCACAGTCTGGACAAAGGGAAGCTGAATGTTGTCCTGGTTCCACAACTGAACTATCTTCTGCCACCTTGTCTGAAACCAGTTCTTTCTCCGGCTGACTTATGGTGCTGTAGCTACAGTGACTGCCCTTCATCTATCCTGCTTTTGACCAAGACGGTATCTAGTCCTTAGAAAGAGGAAAAAATAGATTTGATGATATCAAGGTGCTGCTTTAAAGAAAGCAAGGCTGTGGCCTAATCCCTGAGAGAAAATCTTACAGGATTTAATATAAAACATTGCTGTATGCATCTAACTTGTCTTTAGTGGTGAACTGTACTTCTAATCTAGATGCTGATGGCAATAAGAGACACACTTTTCATTAAAACAAGTAGATTTTTACTGTGTTCTCCATAACAGCAACTGGGAAATAAGGCCATTTCCAGTGCTCAGTGAGGGCGATGGAGAGATTCTGACACTGGTACATTAAGTAGCTGTTCCTTTCTGCTTGCTGAAAGTCCTGGACTTTGCCTATAGAACAATAGTGTGCCATGTTTGAGCTGCTAATTCACTGTGGAAATGTAACAAACAGATCTAAGCTTTTGAACCATGCAACTTATGTCGTTCTTGAAGAAAGGAAACCAACAATATATGTTTAAACAAAATTAAGTCAATTCTCCTACGGAATATTTCAGCCAAATATGCAAGCTTGGATTCTGTTTGCTGGATTCTGGTTTTAACAGGAATGCTAAACCCCTGTATACAGGAAATATTATCTATGCAGGTATTAGTTAATTAGGTGCACCAGACTATTTTTCTCACAGTGAATGGAGCCTGTATACTGATATCTGCCATTAACACTAAATTGGGCTTACACACGTAAAATCCCTCTGGCGTTGAAGGAGAAAAAAGTCTTTAGAGTTTCATACATAATGGATCTGTAGTAAAATTAGCATTTCATGAAAAATATTGAAAAACTAGAATGAAATTATAATATAGCTTCTATTTTGTGCGTCTCAGTTTGCCAGTGCATTGCATGATGTAATACGCAGGTCATCTCCTGTACAGCCATTACAAAGTCACATAAAAAATTCTCTCATTTACCTGCAGACTCAATTACCCACCCATGACCTACGTCCTCTGTGACATTATGATAGGAAAAGTACCCTCTTGTACTGTGGCAATGGGTTAATTTTCTGGGATTTTTTTTTAATTGTAATAAATACCATGACTTCTCTACTGTGAAGTGTTTCCTTTCCTGTGTATGTTATGTGACATGCTTGCACACAAAAAAAGTTTTGTCTGCAGGTACAAATATAAGCAACTCTTGCCTGTTCTATTCCAATAAACATTCCTACGGAAAAAGCTAAAAGCCCAGGTTATTGAGCATACACACCTTGCAGACCGGGTACAGTACACTAAGTAAATATACACCGATTCAGGACATCAGTTTTACCTCCTAGTCAGTTCATTTCATTCTCAGTGCTTTCCAGGATGACCAATATACACAGAGATCTCCACACATTTTAGGCATACTCCATACTAAACCTGGCTGCAGAGTTCTTCCATGAACCTCAGCAGAACAAGGATTGCAGCTTGTTTCTTTTGTAACAAGAAGCTAAAGATCTCATCTAAGCCAAGACTTTTCTATGAATTTGCCCATTACAATTAGGAACAGTGCAAGGAATAGCCCTGCTAACTCCCATGAAAATCTTCAGGCAAGGCCTGTGCAAGGTGATGTGATAAAAAAAGGGCAAGAAATCATTCACATGTGAAGACGAGTGGTAAAATGAGCTTAGCAGGCCCACCCACAAATGGTAAGGCATCACCTTCCCCTTCTTTTCAGGATTCTATATCTCAATCCCATGGCTTTAAAATGTGAAGCAAAAACTATTAACATGGGCTTTATGTTTCCAATGGAATAGAAGTTGCAATGCCAGCAGGAAATCGGAGAGTCATGTTTCATATTCTGAGCCTAAATTTTGCAATAGTCTTTCTTTTTTCTTCCTCAGTGAGTAAATGCACATTTAGAGCAGCTAGGTACTGTTCAGTTCTGCAGCCACGCGTACTTACAAATCAGTATTTTTAGTCAGGAAGAAGACAAACAACAATGACTTATTAATTTATAAGCATAAATTCATCCAACACACTGAGACGGCAGAAAGAAGTTACATATTCATTAATCCATGCTCTTATTCCCTATCTCCTACCACTAGGAATTCTGTTCAACTGTTCTTTCACAGAACATATTTGAAGAGCTTTTTAAATCCAACCTTTTAATTTGTGCTTCCTTCTATGCTTTTGGTGTTTTGATCCTATATAGTTAAATATCAAATAGGGGTCATAATTAAATTTTTGATTCCTGATGTCATTATTCAGGTTATCTTTAAAATGAAAAAAAAAAAAAAAAATTATATTTCCCCAATGAATCAAACAAACTAACAGGGAAGTTGAAGGAGAAAAATAACATCCTCCCTAAGGCTGAGCAATGTGGTTTGTATTTCCTTCTTCCAGCTTTCTGCCTATGGGAGCATCTGTCAAGGCTGAGTCAGCAACTTCCCAGAAAACCCTCATAAACATGTTAGAAGACATTTCATTTTGTCATCTACCTAGGCACACTGGATTAGTATGCAAATAAGACACACAAGAACAGACCACAGCAGCAGTGCTAATGCTCTAAGTGATCTTTCAGTGTAATTAGAATTTGTTTCATCACACTAATTTGACATGGCAAATTAGTGAAGCTAAGATAAGGGGGTTTAGTAGAGCCAGGGCGCTGGTATGTACACAGAAACTTGCCAGTAAGTCCATTTGCACATGGGAGTTGTGTAACATTGCAGAGAAGTGACAATTAGCAAAAGCTCTAGAAAAAAAAAAATCATTTCTTTTAATTTTAATCCGATAATTTGATAGGTTATATTTTCTTCTGCAGCTATATTGTAATAATGGTCTAAAAATCTCAGTCTGTCTGCTGTTAAGAAATCTTTCAAGACTTTGGATAAGCTACATGCACAATTATACAAGTTTAGTCAAGTCTGGCCCAGTGGTATACAGCAACATGCTGTGTTGTCACACGGGAATTCAAGGGGCAACTTCATGATTTCTGTCTCCCTGAATGTGCAAGCTGAAAGCCATTCCACAGCAAGAGCAAAACACTGGGCTGAGGACAGTGATCGGCTTCTTTTCTGCACCCTACTGCTCCAGAACATGCAAACTCAGGAGGGTTCCTGAGTCAGAAATCAAAACCAGTCCCCTATTGCTGCAGAGTAGTCCTGAAACTCAGAAGATTTCAAGGATGGCTGGAGCAGGCAGTAGTCTAGAAGAGGTCTGAGGGAAGGCCTGGTTAAGAGAGGACTTGCCCAACTTACGGGGAAATAGAATCTTTAGCTTCCTGATTAAAATGAAGACTTAAGACTGTTCTTAGTTTTCCTAAAACATTTATCTCTAATATTAAACAAGTTACCTGACCTTTGATGTAACACACTGTTCGTTTGGGCCTGCTGAGATCAGCCAATAGAGAGCATCTGGCTAGAGATGCGATAACAAATCTCTCTCAGCTGAATCACAAACCCCCACACAACAACCCCCAGGGATGCAGCTTTCTTTCGCATCTCACACTCCCTGAGGGAAAAGGGCTGTATCAGCCAAAGAGGGGCTGCCCTGAAATGCAGCCTACAGATCTGAGATAGAATTCTGTTTTCCTTTGTGTAGTGTCTGATTCAGAATAATGACTGTGGATATAATAATGTCAGTTGTTTATAAAATTTGCATCCTATAATGAAATGCTAAGATGTGGTTTTATGACTTGGAATTTTTAAGCATAGCTGAGTGGAGAAAGATATATAGGCATATTTAATCTGATTATCTGTTCACTGATAGGATAATATCCTATTCTTTCAGTTACATACTTCGCATTACTTGTATAATCTGACAAGGTCCTGAAGAGAAGTCAGGTTGTCTTTAAGAAATGCCAAAGAAGCCAGTCTTTGGACAGCTAGAAGGAAAAACATGATACTCAAAAATAAAGCAAGTCCTAGGCAGCGTGGAAATCCTCACTATGGAGCCTGAACAGAATTCAGAAAGGAACAAGCAGAATAGCAAGATACAAGCTTCCCTTCAAACGAGGAGACATCTGTTGGTATCTTCAAGTTTTGCACTTCTCAACGTGGTAACATCCAAAGCACTGAAACAGAATAGATGTTAGCTAAAGTCAACCAAAGCAACCCCAGAGACTCTGGAAATTGACCTTTACTTTCCTTTTCTGATCAGGATGTGCTACCCTTGGGAGGAACATCTGACGAGAACACCAAACCTTCCCAAACCCAGAGTTTTTTGGGGCACAGGTAAAAAGTTGCCTGTAAGTACACTCCAGGAAGAACATAAAGGAACGCCCCTGCAGAGAAAGCTCTTTTCTCAAACTTGCAATCACCTTTTTTGCCTTTTTTTTTTTTTTTTTTTTTTTTTTTTTTTTTTTTTTTTTTTTTTTTTTTTTTTTTTTTTTTTGCTTAGCCTTGGGTCTCATGCCCCATAAATCTGAAAACCATTGGGGAATTCCCTAGAAACTGCATAGTAGAATTGCATCCCTGAGGTACAGGCAAGCAAAATAGCATTGAGTGAATGCAAAAGCACCTTTATTTCTCATTCTGAGAGAATCCTTCTTGATTTTAAATGCGGGCTACCTATCACTTTCATAAGGATTTTCCAAGCCTCTTTTTAATTTTTTTTGGCCTCTTCTCATTATAGGAATCACTTGCTAAGCAGGGCCAAGGAAAAGATTAGCATTTTGATTCTTTATCCCCAGAGAAGCCTGGCCAAACAGGAACAACACACACACACACAGCTATTTATGATAAAAATAAGCTAACATCACCTGCTTCTGAAGGCAATCAGATGTTGTTCATATCTGAAAGCTCAGAAAGTTAGTACTAATGCCTGTTTTGAACATGTTTAGATGTTTAAAAGAAATCTAAATACAATATACCTAGAAGTTGTGGGGAGATGATGGAAGAAAATATCATTCATCATAATGTGCTGTAAAAATGCCTTTTTTTTCTCTCTTTTTTTTTTTTTTTTTAAAAGACAGAGGAAAAGGCCGTGCCATAGGGAATATTTCATGGCTAGTGGGTGGGTTAAATAAACAAATGATAATAACACCAATCAGACCTCTTTGCTTAAAGCCTGCAGAGTCAATCTGCTTCTGACTGTGGAGCTACCAACCAGCAAAGGCAAACTAATTAGACACAGTCAAACACTTAGGCAATCACACCTTGTGAATGTAAGCGTCTTCCTGTCATTTGGCAAGTCTCTCAGCTGCCTCTGAGCGTGAGACAACAAATCCCCTGCAAACAAGTTCCTCACTCTCCCTGTTAGTGAGATCTAACAGAGCACAATGGCTGGAGGTGAAAGGTGGCAGTCTAGTCAGGTAATGACATCGTCTTGAACAGCCCACATTAAAATAGTGGCACTTGTTTAGACTAGCCTATTTGCACCTACCTGCAGAGGGCCTTTTTAATGTAATTATTAGCCTCTGCAGCCCTGCTTAGGATTTGAAAATATCATTCATTTTCATCTTGCTTCAACTACCGCTGCTATCTCCTATTCAATCCCAGTCACCTCACCTCCCCACAAGTAAGTGTAGAAACAGAAGCAGATGAGAAGAGTTGAATTAACAAGAAACAAGTTGGCAGGTGAGCCGTGTGACACAACAATAATAATAAAAAAAAAAAGCTAAAAGATTTGACAATATATTCTAATCACTACCTGACTGTAGCCGAGCTGCAGGCATTGAAATAGCTTTCTGGGGAAAAGCGTAAAGACAGCAGGAGAATGGTCCAAATCTCTCATGTGAAACCCAAGTGCAGGAACCAATCCTTATGAGCCTTAGAACAAATATGTGATTACTGTCATTCAGAATTGTCTTATTTTCTCTGTCAATTGTGAATAGTTAAATCCAAAATATGACAAGAAGTACAGTCCTAAGGAGTGAGGTGTGTAACCACCACCTACTTCTAGCCTGAGAGACCTAGAGACACAACTGAATGCAGAAGACACAAGCCAGTGCAAAGGAATTGCGCAGCCACAGACCAAAGCTTCTGTCTGGCTTCCTAATGAGAATCTATGTTGCACAGGAAAGGTGAAGTGAATTACTTTACCTCCCTATGTTCTCATGTTCAAATATTCTACAAAACAGGTCCAGCAGAAGCTATCTCGGAGTATCTCAGAGTGTAAGTGCAGCATTTGCCAGTGAGTGGGGCAGGATGCATTTGAAAAGCACTCCAGCAGTATGTGGCCAGTAACAGTCAAAAAAGATGGGGGAAAAGAGGGACTGGTCCAAGCAGAAAAGCCGTACCATCTGTTTCCCAGAGGAGCACTGACCTGTCCAGCATAAGTTCACTACTCTGGGTCCATTCTAAAACAAAAACTGGATGAAAGATACATAGAGGAAGAAAAAGAAAATTTTCTGCTTCCTTTGTAAAGAGATTAATTTCAATCTCCTTTAAGGAGACGTCAACAACAGATAATTGATTTTGTTCTTGTCTTGTCCAGCAACAGTCTCCTCACAGAAAGGACATCTTATTTACAAGATCAGTGCTTTTCCCTGATAAAGAGAAAGTTTTTAAACAGCCTGAATGGAAGGTTTGCTCAGTGTGATGTTTTGCCTTTTGGTACAGTTACTTTGGGTTCTATTATTTATCTTGCAAACATTAATATCACAAACTGTATCTGTGAAGATAACTTCTCTTTGTGCTGACAAGGCATTGATTTGTTTCTCCCAGCATACAGCGATTTCACAGGTGATTGTTATAGTGGAGGTTACCATCCTTATTGGTACCACTGCCCAGCTACCAGTTCTGAAGGAGAATCAAACTATGTCCCAAGCATTGCTGATATCTATTTTGTTTGTTTGTAGGTTTCTTTTCCTCCATCTGGCTATGATGGATGAGGGTCCTTTAACTACTCTTGTTCTGTAAACTGATATTATGCATCTGACCTAAAATGACAGCTGGAATCAGGGCCACACTTAGAGACGATCATGCCCAACACAAAAATATAAGCGAGTTCTGGAGGGTGCCAGCCCTGGGTCAGTCTCAGCTTATTTGTCAACCTGCCAGTTCACTGCTCCTCAGTGCTCTCCTTCCCTGACTAGCAGAAGGCACTGCTTTCAGGGGTAGTAAATGCAGCATGTTGAGAGACAAGCAGTTGGCAGGAGTCCTTATGACAGGGGTGGCAAAAGCAAGACAGGTAGCCAGATGGATCTGGTGCGGCCCAAGGCAAGCACTGAAGCAAAGGGGTGAATCAAAATCAAAGGGTTACTATACCTCATGGGAATCTCTGATTACAGTGACACTGTATAGGGACACTACATATACTGCAAGCTCTTATCTGTGCTCTGGTGCTACTGCAATATCTTGTTGTGCAGTGACATTCTAAGTCATTTTATATTGCTATTATTATTGCTACTCATGTCAGTTTAATCAGTCCATCCTCTCTTTTCCACTTGGTCTCACTTTGAGACTTCGGGGGTTTATTAGTATTCACTGATCCTCCAGGCTCTGTATTAATTTGCTTTTAAATATTTGTACCACTTCCACCAGAAATGAGGACCTATGCAGTTATATTAATCGATTAGAAAAGAAGCATGTTTTGCAGACAGAAGTGTGATCTTTCGTTAGACCAGCTGATCTAAGAAAAACAGGCAAGCTCTCCAGCCATCATATCCTTAATTTAGCTATGATACCCTGAAACACCACAACTACTATTACTGCAATATGCCTAATAAAAAAGAACATTGCACATGAACTTGTGGAATTCAGTTTGAAATGTTTAACAGTACAAGGCTGAAAATAATTCATTTGGTCTGGATAAATTATTCAGTGCTATTGCACCATTAATACTTGTTTATTTATACTTATTTATACCCACACATACACAAACACACCCACCCCAACACACTGTTACTTAGCTAAATATTTTAATTGCATAAAATAATAAGTAATCAATGCAGTATTATCTTGTATATGACATGACCTTATTTTTCAAGCAAAGGTGACAGGATATTGAAGCATCAGTCTGTGTGTGAATCTCTGTAATGACAAGCAACACCATGACAAGCAGCTGCCTTGCAACATGGAAACAGCCTGTGCTCACACAAGCCTGTCAAAATTAGGATTTGGCTGATCCCTGTACCTGTAACTACTTTCCTCTTGATATTACATTTTGTTTTACAGCACATTTCATACTTGCACCTAGAGGTCTTCACTTGCAGGTTTATCTATCTAGAGGACAGGCCAAGGGGCACTTGCCCTTTCGGAAGACCAGTGACAAGAGCATTAAAAGCACAATTATCTGTGAGCCTGATGAGACACCGTCCATCCCTTCGGCCATACATTTGAAATGGGAGTACTGCAGGAAATGAAAGCACCAGGATTTTGCCATAGCTGTTCACCCAGTTTCTTCCCACATTTCCCTTCAGCCATCAGACCTGAATAGAGACAGAAGGGAAGTTCCTGGAGCAGCTAACTTCCTTGGTAGAAGAAAGGTGGCACCAGCTCTCAGGATGCCCAAACAACAAAATTTGGTCCATTTCATTTTCTTTCAAATTGTGTTTTAAAGAAAACCATGTACAATGAAGGGAACATTTCCGCAATAAGGAGCAACCAAGGAAATGGCTCAAAAGAGACCTGAGGCAAATTAAAGCCCAATTTAACTTTTGCACGATAACTTCACTTTATTTGGATCAATCATTTATGTGGTGAAAAACTTCAGCTTACCACACTAGAAAACTCAATTAATAGCCAAAGTGCTTAGAGATAGGGGAAGGGAGCATGGAGGTAAAAATCCAGTAACTGAGTTAAGAAGCAGCAGCAGAAGTATTTTGACACAGAACATTAGAAATATTGAAGAGGAAAGAGGAAGAGTTTTCCTCCCAGTCCACAGCTGAGAGAATGTTTGCACAGGGTGGTCAGTGAATGATAAGCGATAATAAATCCAGCTGTCTCACGAATGACTTGCTCCACACTGTGCCACTGCGGGTGGGCCCGAACCAACAGCCAAAGGCCTCATGGGAAGCCTGTAGCGGAGCAGGGACAAGACCATCAGTGCCCCAGTGGCCCCACTGGCCCTGTGATCACCCCCACTGCCTCCCCAGATAGATCAGAAAGAGGGTTTGCCAGCCTGCTCCTTGGATTATGGAAAGAACATTTTATCTTGGCTTGCAGACACACTTTCCCTGATTGATCAGCACTGTTAGTATAAGAACCCTTTCTAACTGGACTTGCTTCTTAGGGGTTGCTCTGTCTCTGCTCTCTAGGTAGAAGGGAACAACAGTACTCAGAGCAGCAGCGTAAAAGAAAATCACAGCCTGTCCTTATCACCAAGAAGTAAGACAAGACAGGAAAAAATCTCCTGCCTTTTTCGAATCACCCATTGCTTTTCTTCTGGATCTCTGTGTAACTATACAAATCGCTCTTTTAATACGCAGGAAAATAAGTCACATTTATCACAGTATCAGACATCACTTTTCCACTGTGATGAAAAACCTAATCTATCAGGCTGCGGGGCAGGAGCAGTTTGTGAATTACAGCTTTTTCAAAAGGAACAGAGGGAGTGAGCCGTTTTGTTCTCCAGCAAATGTAAACTTAGCAGCAGAAATCAAGTCCACAACTAATTTTTTTTTTTGCTGGCTCCCTTGTTTGCTTCTTAATTGCAGAGGAAGGAATATTAGGTTCAAGTAGTAGCCACAGGAAAGGGGAAAGTGAGTAGCTGAGGCTGAATGATAACTTGATTGCTGTGGTCTCTCAGGTTTTATCACATTTGAATAGGTTTAACCCTTCAAAAGCTGGTCACTTGTCATCTGTGGTAGGAAAACTGCTTTGTTATAAAGAGAAAAAGAAAAATGCACTGGTGCATATGGTATACCATTAATAAGTCTCACACCCCATAATAGGAACATTTGTACACAAATGTGTTTTTTGGGATCTAGCCAAGAGCAGAGCACCCTAGTGAATCATAATGCACAGCTAATGAGTTATTTTTGGTAAATTTGGCACTTGGAGTTAATAGAACCAATTTGTCCCCAAAAAGCTAAATCACTTATCGCTTCTTTGAAGGTGCTAAGTGGATCTAGAACTTCAGGATGCTGTCAATAAAAATTAAAGAAACTCATCAAATCTGCCTAGTAATTTGTGCTCCTCTCTACTATTGTTTAGAACAAAGGTAAGATGCTATGACAGGCAAGCAAGAGCCTTTTTTACAGGAAGCAGTAGTGCAATTTAACTGTGCTCCAGGGCTGATACTTGCTGTCTGAGGCAGGTGAGCACAAAGAAAATAGACTATTATTATTGGGAAACATCCAATTAAGACAGCTAGACCCAAAGTGCAAAGCTCTGAAAAAACATTGAATTCCCAATGTCCTAAGCATTTGGAGATGTGGAGTTTTGGTTCAGCCTGCTACAGACTACTTATAAATTCTGATCTGGAATTAAATTTCACATCTCTCTGAAACAGAAAGGTATTCAATTCAAATCGAAATTGAAGGGGAGGCTGGGAGGTTAATATGATGCTTTGGTTTGGGAACATCTCTGGTGGCAGAAAAAAAGTTAAATTGTTTTCCATTTAGAGAGTACTTCTCCATCTCAGAAAGTCATTGCCACAGACACCAGCTGTATTTCCTATGGGAAATTCCCCTTAACTCCTCCCTTTCAGGGGTAAGTTGTCATTAATGCCCTTCCTGTGTTGAGCAAAGGATCTGCATATGGATGTGGAAAAGATAGCCACTGAAGTTTCCACTTTAACATCCAATGAAAAATGTATTTGGGTAGGGAACTCTAGTTTTGAGTGTACAGCAATTGTCTGCATTAACCAACCAGTCTAAGTGGAGTGCACTGAATAGGAAATGAGAGTAAAGCAAAAGTTAGAGCTATGGCGAACTACCTGAGTGTAATGTGGATAGCAGCGAACTGTGACTCATGTCATGTTGTGTTATGTAGCATCAAATCACTGTACAGTGTGACACAACGTAAGCAACATGAGTGGCGTGAATGTGACACAGCACAGCCTTTTTCCTCTCCCTCTTTTCTTTTTTTTCTTTTTTCTTTTTTTTAAAGAGCATTTTATTTTTAATCAGATAGCTGCTGTCAATTCAGATAACAGCTGCCTGACCCAAATTTTCAACCGACTGAAGTGGACGAATACTGAAGTATGGACTTCCTATTATGAAAAGTTAACATTCCAGACTAGCATCTCTGTGCTAAAAATACTCCTGTCTCATTTTCTTCCCCAACCCATTTCTTCTTCCTCTAACACTAGCTATGTTTTCTTACTGATACTGAATCAATAATTTCATTTCTATATTACAAATCTTAAAACAATACTGGCAAAAAAGTATACTGGAATTTTACTTACTGATGTTTAATTATTGATGTAGGCTTCTTTAAACATATTTGGCTCTCTGAAACAGCTCTTTAGAACTGTGTTCCATTTCTTATTGCTTACCTATTCTGTTTGTTCTCTGCCTCCCTGATCCCTTTCGATTTTCTGCAGGTTAGCAAGTGCTGCATTGTCTGCTTTTGAAATGTGTCTTTAGGCATGCTTTTGTTTGACAAGGAATGCCAAGGCTGAGCTGACAAAGTCTGTTTGAAAATCTTTTTCCAGGTATACAAGATCAGTAAGTCTGTTCAATGTATTCTGTGATTAGTATTTTTCTTCAGATATTTATATCAACATTTCAGGTTTAGTGAAAGATGTTTTCCAAGCATACCTGTCAGTGGGAAACCTACTAAAGGTAAGTAACAGTATCATTTATATATTCAAATGTATAAATATATTTATGGTAAATAGTTGACATCTCTCTCCATATAACTTAAAAGAAAATATACCTTTAACAAGCACTCAGCCACTGTTCTTTTCACAGGCTGAAACAAATATCAACTTAACGAAAGCTGTCTTTTAGGTATTTTGGCTCTAGCTCTTTACAACCAGGATCACTTTAAACATAATATTTAGATTTCTGCACCCTTTCCCCTGCAGGGGCTGGGGGCACTGAGACTGAGGATAATGTTTGTCCTGTAAGGCAAACTCTCAGGTAAAGAAAGCCTTTATATACATTCAGACACAGCATACTCATGAATTCCAAATACATTTCTTTAATATATATAAATACATATTTTTTAAACTAAAGACATCTTTTGCCTTTTACCTTCCCAGTCAACACAGAGATCACTGTCCTTGACAAAATCATTGGTGAAAGCTGTACCCAAAGCCTGCCTAAAAGAGGCAAACTGAACAAAGGTGGTGCAACCACAACACGTAGACTCCTCTTCTACCAACACATCTCCTAATTGCCATGGTATACCGTGGCCTCAAGAAGCAGCCTTCCACACTGGTGATCACAGAGAATTTTCTGAACCCTTGGAAAAGAAGTAAAACAGCCCCCAAAACTTCACCTTTTATTCCTATCCTCCACAGAGCTGCCTTCACATAATTCTACTGTCATTCACTATCTCTCGGTTAGGGCTGAATCCTGATACACTCTTTGTCTTTGCATGGGAACACCTCAGCACAATGACTCCAATATACTGAGCAATTCACAAGGTGGTGCTGGGATCCCAGGCAGTTCCCTCTGATCTGGAAGTGAAAGTCTGAACAGAAAGTTTGACACTAAATGTCAATGGGTTAGCAAGGGAACTTAAGGCAGAACAAAGACTTAAGTGAGGGTCAGAAATTTCAATCTAGAACACAATTTTCCTTCTGATGACCACAACAAATATTGTTGGAAAGCAGAAGGCAAATAAGGGATCTGTGAATATCTCCTATGGTGAGATTAAGTCAGCTCTCCTATGGTGAGATTAAGTCAGCTCTCATCAAAAAGCCTGAAGAAATTCTCTGGGTAAGTGTCAAACTCTTAAATCTAAAACAAGATACAAATTTTATTTTTCATAGTTTCTGTGTGCATGTGTGTGTGTGCATGCAGTTTTGCACTTCATTTGATTTCATTTCAATTAATGACAATAGTCAAAAAAAATCTCCATTGATATAAGACTGAGTTGTTACACATTCCTTGCTTAAAAAAAAGAAATAACAGGAAATGTCTGTTTTTATGTAAAAATAAAAACCATAAATATTCTAACAGGTTTCTGTTACAGTAAAAGTAATAATCTAGTGCATTTGAAACTGGAAAAGGACAACAATAGATCTTAACTTTGAAACATGCAGAAGTATTTTGCTTATGATCTTTTGCCATATAAAACAAAACCAGTCAATTCAAATGTACAGAAGTTGATCTTGTTTAAAGGTGCTTGGCACTCTAATTACAGAAGTACCTTCTTTTAATAATTTATTAGAAATACGGGGCAATATAAAGACGAAGTCTAAAAATACCCACCATGTAAACTAGCGTTCAACTGCTCTATTAAAATTAAAAGCTAAAATTCTTTGACTGTCTCATTTTCTAGCAGAACACACGAAAGGAATATTTTAGTTGGTTCTCACCCTCCAGGCAAAGTAGTATAAAACCTCTGGCCTGATTCCAACCCCATTATCAAAGGACCACTCACCTAATCTAAAAAAGCAGCTCTTCATCAATTTATCATTAACAAGAGCATTACAATATAATGTAGGGAAACGGCTTTCCACCAGGGATTCAGTTAATGGGAGTCTAGAGCCACATAACAAGCATGGCAGAAGATATGCCACAGTAGGTGAAGATAATATACATATATTCTAGGCAAAGAATACTGCAAATAACTTCTCTACTGTTGATGAGCTCTCTGCAATAGTCATTTTTTAATATTTAATTTTAAAAGTTTTATTTGACTCTCCCCATATTCTACAGGAACATAAATGAATGCAAAATAACTAGTTGCTGTTGCTCACTCCCTATGAAAGTGTTTTATACAATTTATTTGGCAGTCAGTGAAAGTGTGGAAACAAAAAGTGGAACGAGCAGAATGAGCTTGTATCAGCTCAGCACTCTGCCTCATAAGACTGCAAGTTTCTAGGGGACTTTTGCAGGAGCCATGAAGTTAACTGTATCATTGAAGCACAGCCTCAACTGAACTAAAACAATACTTCAGGGATACAGAGTGTGAACTGGAGCTTGACGAGCAATCCAGAAAACAGTCACATACACATTTCAAAAATAATTTCAAGTTAAGAGAGAGAGTCATTAGTATACTCCCAATATTACATTTCCTTAGCATATAGGTTTACTGGACTACATTGCTCTGAGACACTTCAAAAGAGAATTTGGGATTTATTCTGTATAAATGTACTATTTTCCAGCAGGTGGGAGAAATTCATCCATTACAGGCCATACAAAAATTTCTAAAAAAAAAAAGTCACAAAATACCTTCAGTGAATGAACAGGTCTGAAGAAGTCGTGAACCGTGTGGTGTTTACGTCACTTCAACTCAGATCTCAGAGTAAAGTTATATATCCTGAAAAAAAAAAAAAAAGAAAGCATTGCTATACATAACAGATCATCCGATCAGCAAGGCAGGTCACAGCAAACACTTCACCCCAGTGCTCTGGCCTGCTGTGCTGACTCCCCGTAGAGCAGAGATGAGTTCAAGGTCACTACCCTGAAATTCAAAGTGCACTGCAGGACTGGCCCCACCTACCTGTGAGACCTCCTTCCCCTTCTCTGACCACGACCTTCCATGACAGCCGTGTTCCTCCAAACAATGAATCTGCCTGCAAACAGGCAAGATGCTCCTGAGAGAAGGAGACAACTTTTGGAGGAGCTGGATGTGGACTTCAGACCTTCCTCCCTGAGGAGAGAAAAACAAACTCACTTACAATTTTCACTGCAAACCTCATCTTTCCAGCTGAACATCCCTCAATAATTTCTTCAAACAAAGCAAAATTCTATAAAATAATCAAACTGGTTTCTCAACAGGCTAAGAAGAGACAGAGGGAAGTACTTTATGCACAAAGTTGCATTCACACACACATACACACAGACGCTGCTCTTAGTAACAGAAAACATTTTGATATTACATTGCATGAGGTATACTATATACACACACACATATATATACATACACATACACACACACAAGAGGTATACTGAGACCAAACAACACCATTACAGTGGTATTTCAGGAACAGAATGAAGAGATGTACTGTGCTGAATAAAATATGTAATGAAGTACTCACATAGATATTTGATGTTCTTGCCATTGGCCTCTATGCATTGCCAAAAGGAACTGATATCCTGATATATAGCTTGAAAACAAAATCAAACTCAAAAATATTTTGTGCACCACTGGACTGGGGATATTCACTTCCTTCCAAAGCTGCTGGTGGTCTCTGCTAACAAGTTTTGTTTAACAATAGCTTCATATAATATGGCAAATCCTTCACTTTCACTATTTCCCTTCAAATGAGGAATGACCAAATGAGGGTGCATTTAGTTACCCAAAGCCATGTCCTGCCAATATTTTCAAGACCTTTTTCCTCATTCTGACCTGAAACAAAGCAAAAAAAAATGGGGAAAAAACAAACAAACAACAACAACAAAAAAAACTCCAATAATTTCAAAATATTTCATTAGCTATTCAGTTTTTAAAAGACATGTTTTGCAATTCCATTTACCAGATATTTCCAACTGGACAAGTGATTTCTGCCTCACTTAGATCCCATCCAAACAGAATGCTTAAATGCCAGGGAACATCTTCCAAGAAGTTATTGGCATTTATTCATTCCTATTAACTGTTTAATTTTGAGGGACTGACACCTTCCAGCAAAAAATCCAGTTTGCCAGAAAATTCCCAGCCAAACCTAACAAACAGTGTTCCTCTTGAAGGTCTCAGGAAAAAGTTCCAAGTGGTTTTCCCTGAGGGATCATTCTGTTAATGTTGGACATTAATTTTTATATGTGGCAATATCAGGTCAAAGCTGTCGAGGGCAGAGGGCCTGGCCAGAATGAGAAGATACACCTAGCACTTCTCTCCCCATACCACCACACAGGCCCCAGGTTGTACTCTTCTCCAGAAAGGTGTGGGGAAATGCACAAATTGCTGCACCTTCACAGGAATAGCCTGATTTCAGAAAACACAGCATCTGTACCAGTTAGATAATGCATCTGACCAGGGAAACTGCAGGAACAGCAGCAAAGGAGGAGAACTGGGCTGAGAAGCTGTAGGAGCAGCAGTAGGAGACGGGGATAAAGGTTACTGAAGGTCAAGTACAGCCGGCACATCGCTGCTGGCACGAAATTGCTGCTGCATTCCAGGAAATCATTCCCTCTCATCTTCCTGAGCCTGTCACATCCTATTTCGCTTAGCGGTTCCTCTTCAAGGTGTTCGTCTTATTTGTCTCCTTGGGTTTGCTGTTTATCTCCATTTATTCTCAGCATAATTTGAAGCTCATTGTTTGAATCCTGTGACTGGTGGGCAAGCAGGGGGAGAGCTAACCTGTGTAATGATCTGGAGAATCTACGTGGGAAGGAAAGAGAGCAAGATTAGTAGAAGTGATTACAGCAGGAGTTGTGATGGGAATATCATTTCACCAGAGTGAGCAGTGGGAGACTGGCTGGCCTGCGTCTCGTCATTTTTGCAGAGAAAACTGAAGGAGCTGCACTACTCTGCGAGAGCTGTGTCCGGAAGCTATAAAATTACCTACTGATGAACAAGCTGGAAAGTTGTCTGAAATAAAGTTTAAGAAGCACTAACATACCTCATACAATTCCAGCTTTATGGTAATGTTAGATAATTAGCACCAATGGGTAAAAGGCATGAATACTCAAAAGTAAAGCATTAGCATATATTTAACAGATTACAGTTAAATTTAACATGAGCTACCTGTCTCTGCTGAAACAGTTCTTACAGCAGGAAAGTCAGTCCTCATTTGGAAAAGAAAAGGTATTATTAGGACTTTACATTTTGCTTGCTGGGGGCTCTTTCGAAGAAATCGAAGCTTGCTATTCACAAACGAATTGTGAAAAAAGAGAACTATAACCAGCCTGGACCTACATATTGGTGGCAAGGTGGGGGCAGCAGGAGCTATAGGGATGGCCTCTGTGAGGAGAGGCCGGGGCTGCCCTGGCCAGACACAGCCGGTTCCAGCCGGCTCCAACTGCCCCACTGCAAGGCAGGGCCGAGCCCCTCAGCCAACTGTAGGGCACCTCTGGGAAGACATGTTTAAGAAAGGGTAGAAAATATTGGGTGGAAAGAGGACGATGGAACAGAAAGAGTGAGAAACAACAGCGGGAACACCAAGGTCGCAGGAGGATGAGGAGATGCTCCTCGATGGCAGAGCAGATAACCGCACTGCAACCCGTGCAGCACCCCACACTGGAGCTGATGGCTACCCCTGAAGGACTGCAGCCCCTGGAGCCTGCCCTGGAGCGGAGGAAAGGTGTGAGGAGGCAGGAGCGGCAGCGAGGAGCTGTAATGGACTGACCGCAGCCCCTGTCCTCGCCGCACCGCTTGGGGTAGGTATAGAGGTGTGGAGTGAAGGGGTGAAGTTGAGCCTAGGAAAGGGGGGAGGAAAGGTGTTGTTTTAATGTTTGTCTTTCTGTTTGCCACTACCTGAGTTAGTAATTATTTACTTTAATTGGCAATAAATTAATTTTCCCCAAGTCGAGTCTGCTTATCAGTTACTATTGTGGGTGAAACAATCTCCTTGTCTTCATCTCAACCCACAAGCTTTCCCCTTCCTGCTCTTCGTATTTCTCCCCGCATCCCCACCGAAGTGGCTGGCAGGGAGTATGGCTGTTAGCCAAGGCTAACCCACCAGCCCCATCCTCTCCAATGAGATCTGGAGATGTGGCCACCTCTTTTAGATAGCTCATTCAAGGCATTGCCCTGATGTCTCCCCAGTACACTGAGTGCAATTCTGCTGCTTTTATTGCTCCTTCATTTGCTCAATCCAACAACTTTTGTCCCCTGTAAGGGCATTTTGAGAGTTTTATTATTATTTTTTGTTTGTTTACAATTCTGCTTTTTAACTTTCTTTCTCTCACTTACTCTCCGCACTGTCTTACTCTTAAACAATCTATTGCATGAGATGCACGGGCAAGCCCTGAAGCAGGGACCAGAATCCAAGGCTGTCTTAGGTAAGTAGCATAGGCTCCCTCCTGTTCTCTCTCTGGCCCAAGAAAGCCATACTTTATAAAAAGTCAGCTTCAAGATGCTGAAGGGATAGCATATGCACCTGAAAGCAGCTAAAATTCAACTAAAGTCGTGTCTTGGGAAGCAGAAGCTGTGGGTCTGAGCCTATTAAAGCGAACCCACAAAAGCCTACTTTTAGGCTTCATTTCTAGGATATACTTATGGGCAGAAGCAAATCACTACCTTCCATACCAATCCATCTATCTGCATTTCAGTATGTGCTGTGTATATTTACAAAGCATTATCTCTACTATATTAACTTTACTGAGATTTCATTAGTTTTCTAGTATGAGTGCTTTGTTTTTACATCCTTGTGCAAGCATTATTTTTTATTTCCTCATCTGTTTGCTTTGGGAAGTTTAAGAAAATGTCTTTAAGTTACTATTGAATTAAGGAGAAGGGAAATAAACCCTCTACTTGTTCAAGGAAAAAGAAACAACAGAACCTCAAACCACACTTTTTCCATCTACACCGTCCTAGAAATAATGCTGCATGTTTATCATTTCATGCATATTGCAATGCCTGAGTAAAAAACACTTGTATCTTCCGAGAATAAAAATGAGAAGGGATAAGAGGAATAGGAAATGCTACCAGGAAAAAACAGAAAACTAAGTGTTAATGGAGGTAAGCTACAGCTAAAGCTACAGCTGTAACATTACTCATGGATGGAATATTCGTACTTATTATGTATAATACCTGCAATTAAATTTTAAAAGAAATTGTTAAAATGGGGAAATTGGTCATCAAAGAAGGAGAAAGATGTTGAGATTTGAGAATATAACTCCATTGTTATCCAGGAATTCTCTTTTCCTTCAGGAGGTATTACAATTTCTGTATTAGATAAAGGCAGAGTTTTGTTTCGTATAGTGAGCAATGCTGCTCATGTTGTTACATGAACAGGTGCTGGAACAGGTTGCCCAGAGAAGCTGTGGATGCCCCATCCCTGGAAGCATTCAAGGCCAGGTTGGACGGGGCTCTGAGCAACCTGGTCTGGTGGAAGGTGTCCCTGCCCATGGCAGGGGGTTGGAATTAGATGATCTTTAAGCTCCCTTCCAACACAAACCATTCTATGATTCTATGAAATACTGTAAACTTTTCAACTTGGTTTTTCAATGGTTTGAATGTTTTTTTCAAACGCCTGCAGTACCTAGCATGAACTGAACTTGTCTATCTTTGAAATAACACTAAAGAGCTACAATAAGCATATACAAGTAATTGTACATGCAAGAGGCCATAAGGATGATGGTTAGGCAAGGTTTGAGTTTGTGGTATGACACCAGCTCAGAACTGGGCATTAAATACATGCTTCGTACCAGCAAAATTTAATCGAGCACTGGACAGCTTTGTGAAAGAAAAGGTTGCTTCTAAATAAGCGATCGTTATGTGAAGAGTGCCCATACATGAAGCTGCAAGAGAACAGTAAAAAGCTAAAAGCTAAAACTGGAAAAACTAAGCCCAGTTTATTCCAGCTTTAGACAAACCGTGTAAGCTTCATTCCCGACATTTTCTTGGTTACGTTTCAGGTTTGGTTGTGAAAGTTTTGCAGAACGTTAAAAAATAAAATAAAATACAGTACCCTCCCTCCAATCTACATTTTGTAAAAGAACACAGCCTTTACAGATTCAATAAATTATTCATGGAGAAGGCAATATTACTATTAGACCCTGGGGTCTTGGACTCACCACATGTAAAAGATCTAACTCTACACAATCAATCCAGCAGGATAACTCTGTTATACTCTACTTAACCCACATTGCCTAACAGGGTTTGAAAATGGATTAGTGGATGAAGAGCTTGTTTTAAAAGCCATATTATCTCCCAGAAAAGGAGAGGATAATTCCTACTAGCTGGTTTAAGAAATAAAATGATCCTGGGTTGGAGAGAAACTTTTCCAATGTTCTCTTAACTAGCTAGACACTGATGTGTGATGACTAGAGACAAGGGAGAAGCTGTGCATCAAAACAGGTAGTCAATAAAAAACAATCAACACTAAGCAATAGTGTTCTAGATTGAAAGCAGGGTATCAAAACTTGCATATTCTGTAAATATCATCTATGAAGGTGCAAGTAAGATTTCTGGAATGGTTATAACTCTTCAGCTTTACAGCAATTTGCACGATTGATACTGACATGCCGAGGATATCCTAACACACTTAATTACAGAGAGAGGCATAAAGCTGTAAGTGTATCTGGAGTCCAAACGTTTCATTGCTTTCTATTTTTTGGTGACTATAGGATGTCCAAAAAATCGCAGTGGAATTTACTATCTATAATGATGGGATCCATTAATATCACAGAAATCGCTGTTCACTATCAAAGCACTGTGTTATAGTCATTTTTTATTTTTTACTTGTCAAGATAGCTGTGTCTTTCACACATGCATGCATTCTATTTGTAATATTTCCTTGCAACAGAGAAAATGACTGGAAATAGCTCCAGAGTGGACTGGGGAGAGAAAACTACAAGCATAGGAAAGCTTACCTCTACATGGAGACAGCATGTAAAGCCCACCAAGCAGATCAGAGATGTGCTCTTCTGGGAGGTCTATAAGGAAGCACCATTCTCTTTAGTATGTACCAGCCATCTGTAGCCTCAATAATGCCAAGGCTGGAGTCAGAAGTATTCTACAGAAGATAACTTATGAGTATTCACCTAAAAAGAGAAAAGAAAAAAAAAAAAATCAGATTCTCACATGCTTCCTATTGAGAAATATTCTAGAACTGTACTATGACAGCTTCTCACCAGATGTTAATGTTAAAAGAATAAAAGAGCACTCATTGAACAAGAGTTTTGATTTTGCAGCTGAGTGTGCATCAAAATCTGATGCCAAGACTTACAATATTCCAGACAGAGAACAGAGACATATTCTGAACTTCCTATGCATGTACTCAAAACAGCTCATATTTTGAATATCAAATCTTCACAGCAAACTGTTCATAGGCAAGCCCTAGGCTGAAACATGTTCACATAAAATATTAGTTGAATAAATTTTAACTAACATATCTCTGGATCCAGTAGAGCAATTTGTAAGAACAGTATCTACCACCAGCATACATGGTCACTCCAGGGTTGTGTGTAAACAGACAGAACTCCAGAACTTATGAAATTTTACATTGGTGTAAACTATTTCTCTTGTTAACAAAATGGCAGCATGATAAATATAATACAGGAGTACTGCTTGGCCCCTTTGCTTAGCACATTTTCTCTCTTTTATTCTTCAGTACTTTTTCTCCCAACGCGTTTTTTTGTTTTCAGTGCTGCTACCTGACTCTTCCCTTTCAGACAGCCTCTTCCTGACAGTTATCAGGGTTTAACATACTGTACTAGGAGGCTCGTGAATATTGCTCTTTGATTTTTAGTGCTTTATGATGAATGGCTAGGAATCATTGCTGTAGAAAAAAAAAGAAAAAGGAAAGAAAAATAGTTTCTGAAAACCTTTGTGCTATTGAATTCTGCTTGCAAACTCTCCAGCATTGAATTGCTTTGCAACAGGACTGTCACTCTGCATGCTAGCTGTAATAAACCTCCCACCAAAAAAGAGCAAGGCATAATGTTGGAAAAATAAGAGTATGAACCTTACATCTGATTAGGATGTGTCCTCCTTCTGTGTTTTCCTTCTTGATTTTTTGGTCTTTTGTTTTTTTAAGAAGTCTTCCCAAATGTGTTTAAATTTGAGGTACTCTAGGTCTCAGATCCTTTATAGCTTCATAACAGACCCCCAACTCTTTTTGCATTACCTAAACAAAAACATGTAATCAAGAATTAAAATGTTGGACCCTGGAATTACAATGAGTACTCAGCTCAGCAGAGAAATATGCTACCTTCTATTGCATTTGGCAACCTGGACAGAAGATGGAGTGGCAAACCTACTTGGAGGAAAGAAAAGCTCTGGAATACGAAATGGAAAGCCTCTTCAATGGCACATTTCCAGATGGAATGTGAAGAAAGTACCCCTACCTCTGTGTTTTCCTAGGGATGTCTTTGACCCAGAAGCTTTCCCTCACTGAAATACAAGGAATTTATAAACCTGTCCAGTGTTTCCAGAACATGCAGGTGAAATACATCCCAAGAGGACTAGATTCAGTCCATTACAGCATGGCAGAGCATACACATCGAACTCCACACCTTCTAGAAGCCTTGGCAATGTATTTGCACGTGCAAAATTGCATGGAAGAGTAGGGCAGAGCTGTTACTGTGTGTCACCATCACATCTATGCAGCTGGAAATCCAGCCTGAAATCACTGCTGATGAGCCTCAGCAACATCCTGCAGAGCAGCAAGGATCCTGGTGGGTGAGACCAGCTCTTGATGCCACTTCTGCAGGTGACAGAAGGGCAGTGTGGCCCCCAAGCAAGCAGCTCTGGCTGACAGCTGATGAAGCACAGGGAGCACTGTGGGCATCCTACTTGTTCCCACAAGGGGAGGTTCCACTGTCCTCAGGGACAGCTGCATGTATGTTCAGAGGAGCAGAGCGTTGGTTGGTCCATGGGGGATGAGCGAATGAAGGTGGTGTGTTTTTTTGTTTTGTTTTTCTCCCGATTCCAGCATGTTCCTGTACCCTTCTTACTAACTGGTTGCAACGTGGAAGAACTGCACAAGCTCGTGTATGCACAGGAACAGGAAGAGGCTAGCAGACTTCAGTCACACTGCCTCGTTACTGCCCCTCAGCAATGAAAAGTTACTTTCAATTTGGTTTCCAATGCATTCAGCAATTTGGTGAAACAAATTGTAAAAAGTCATTTTCTGCAATTCACCTGTACCTTTTAAAGGCACATACACAGCCAGATTCTGTTCACCTGTCTCCTGGCTCACAAATGGAGAATAAACAAACAAACCATCAAAATCAAACAAATACAGCATTCTGCATTGCATGGCTACACAGCAGGCACCCACAGCGCACATCAGTATAATACTAGTTACACTCGGCTAGCGTCAGGCATGTAATGTTTTCACCAAAGCTAACTGATAAAGATTGGTGGCTAGAGCACAAGTTAGCCGGAAGATACATCAGTACTCTGCTCCTTACTGACTGGTGTGCTGAAAGGCTCCACACAGAGATGTGTCATTTCATTAAGAAGCCACTTTGCCCTGTGAAATCAGAGTGCGAGGGTCTCCGATGAATACATGGCTCTTGGCTGTAAGGTCATGATTTCTTACTTTCTAAGTCCAACTTCTTTTCTCTGTTGTACCAGATCAGTCTGACGGATTTAATAGGATTCATGGGATTTTCATTTTTCCTGAGAGTCTTCTACATTTACAGGCAAAAAATAGTCTTGCTTTCCCACCCCACCAACAGTTCTGTAAAATAGCTCCACCTCTTAGGGGTCTACACTAAATTTTTTAATACTATGCAGAATCCCTCATTTGCAAAGGCAAGCTCAGCGTAAAAAAGGCTTCCTTTGCAACAACCCCCACCCTTCAACTTTGTGAAGTTCTCTTCACAAAGGTCCAAAATGTTCTGTTTTAGAGGCAAAGCTCTCAGAAAGCTTAACAGTAATTTAAACTTTTTTTCCTTTGTTCCGGAGTGTGCATTTTAGGGCAGGGTTGTTAAGCAAGGAAAATAACAAAAGATCCTCTGCAGAAAAGGTCATTTTCTGTCTGGAATTTCAGTTCATACCTATTAGATGCTTGATTTTTTTTTTTTATTTATTTTTTATTGTTTGCTTGTTTTAACACTAGAAACAGCATCCAGTCCCATAATTCAGCATTTGCATGTCATGTTTCTGCTTGGAGCATATCTTTACAGTTAAGTTATAAACCCTTAAATTAAGAATTTATTATAAAAAATATGTGACAACTCCCTAGCAATAACACTACAATGATAAAAATGATTAAATGCTATCATTCTGTTCAAGACAGTGCCAACAGATTTTGTGTTAACTGCCTGCAATTAAAGGTCTGGCTTTTTTTTAATAACGTATTAATATGAATTCTGCCAGTACTTTTGGAGCTTCCAAAATATTATTAAAATAAATAAGTTCGGGGAAGAAAGAGCAACACAAACATGGAAAAAGACTATTTCAGAATTATAAAACCCCATGGCAATAGAAAATTCAGTTTTAATATAAATCTGAATGTTCTTAATACAGGTTACCCAGAGCAGGAGAGACGACTAGTTATGTACTAACCTGATTTAACATGTCTGCCTAGAAGTACTAAGCATTCAGAACACTATACTCTGTAACCCCTAGGAGCACCCTAACGAACTGGGGAAGCAAAATTAAACTAAAAGAAATGATTTAAAAGAAGAAAAAAAAGCATGATAGAGGGAAAGCAAGATTTGTACTGGGAGTAAGTTGCATTTCTTTTCCAGTCTCTTCATTGCTCATTACAAATAAGTTAGCTAATTAATTAAAAAAAAAGACACTAATTACAGTAGTAGCTTTGACATCTGTGAATACTCAAAGTTAAAACTTAATTAGAAGTTAAAACTATGTTGTTTTATTGATGTGTACTTAGCATTTTTAGTCCTTTAAACATTAAATGGAGGTTTACTTAGGAAGGAGCATTACAATTAAACATTTAAACATACCGTTGATTTTCTCCTCTAGTTAGTGATATTCAACCTTTCTACTGACACAGTCGCTAGCAAAGAAAGAGCAAAATGAGAAACCTGCCAAACACAAGCAAATATTTCCACCTTCTTCCTAGAGTAAATGATTGCCTCAGAATTGCTACTCTTCTTATTTCAGTTTTATTCTTTTCATTCATCAGCAAGGGAATTCATATGCTCCAACCTCCCCAGCAATGATACTCTGCTAATAAACTCTTACTGCCTGCTTCTATCTGTCAAAACCACTGCATAAATCGCTGCCTAGGAATCCTTGCCACTCAGACACACATACTGCTGACCCCCCTGGGAACAGTGAGCAGAACCCTGTGCCAATCAGCAATTATAAGATAATGGTACTAAAAAGCCTGAACGGGGGAGTTGTTCAGTTGCTCTGCCAACCCTTCCAGGACTCTTTCATGTGTCCAGGAATTAAGTAATTAACAGATTAATTTATTGTTCAGTATAAAGGATTTCCATCTCTCTAGTCAGATTTGACATCATCAAAATTCACCACCTCATCAGAAGATGCCAACTGTTGGTCCTCATTTCTAAAAGACAAAGAAATCCAAGAAAACATTGCTTCATAGCGCAAGGTTGCTTTCAAAACTGTCACAATCTGAGCATTGCCCTCCAATGCAAAAACACACACCTTACCTTCCAGAGTATCCTTAAGTAAAGGGGGACCTAAATTCACAAGACCTGAAAATGCCAAAGCTGTAATTAAAGCAGGCTGTGGATACACTGATGGTCCTCGCTCTGCAAAGTAAAGGATGAATCTGTTTTTAATCTGATGACTAATTTCATTGACCCTCATGGGGCCAACACAGCATAACCTAGAACATTTTGCCTACAGAAGCTAGATCATTGCTTTAAAGAAACGAACAATTTTAAGCATTAATGGCAATGAACATTACTACTTTAGCTTATAGTCCAATCTGCAAGATATTAGTGTGCAAACACAGATATATAACCTGTGTATTCTAGCTGATACATACTATTAAGGACTCATTTGCATTACAAATAACATTGTGTTTAAACATGAGCAGAAGAGGTTACATTAGTGGATGCAATGACTGCAATGTTACTGTCATGGTGGTCAAGAGGAAATTGTGTTCAACTCCGTGGATTAAACCCTGGTGAAAAGCACCATTTTACTTTTGCACTTTATAAGTATTTTCTTCCAGTGTAAGGAAATTTGTCAGTTTTTCTTTACAGAAACAGAAGGAAGGAATCAGTGAGGTTTGCAATGCAGAAAAGTTATACAAAAAAAGAAAAAAATCCATCTAAGTTTAGGGAATAAGTGTTTGCTTTAGTGATGTGAATCTCCCTCACTAAAGATTTCTAAGAACAAATAGGATACACGTCTGCTGGGGACAAGCCAGGCATTCACATCCCCACCTCAGTTCATGGATATTGACCAGCTATTCTCTTGAGACGGTTACTTTTGGAGTTTCAATACTTAACGATGCTGATCCTGCATCCGCGTGGTCCAGTCACATCACTCAAATCAGTCACATTGGCCAAAATGATCCTGTGACTATGGATCCCATGACTATATTGTTACAGAGCAGGAGAATGAGTCAAAAGAATTACTGTGAGGACTGAGAGGGCTGATCAGCCTGCAGGGGTGGCAAGGAAGGTATATTTACTGAGAAAAAAGCATTTGTAGAATCTCCACAAGAGTCTCTGAAGACTAAGGCAGGCTTTCCTGACTTTGACAGAGGAGAACTTTCTTTACATTTCTTGGTGGAGGAGGGAAGAAGGAGCTTAGAAGAATGGTGAGTTTGTTAAGGCTAAAAGGAAAATAGTTATTAAAAGAAAATTGAAAATGAAGAACATACCACTAATAAAAACGTGATTGAAAAGTTGTATTGGAGGATGACACAAAGAAAAATCATTATATCAATTCCTAATACATCATACAAGTATTTTTAATGAACTTTTTTTTTAGTCCATAGCTCAAATCCTGACATTTATTATTTCAATGATTTCAGATGCTCTTTCCAGGATTTCTGTGAAAAAAGGAAGCCATTTTCAAATCTTGAAACAAATTGGCTCCCATATGTAAGTTTAAATTATCCATCACCCTGCAGGAGGATTCAAGCAAATTCGAAGGCCATCTTGATGAATAATCAAGGTAAATTTGTCACATTTTTTACCGTGCTGCATACTTTCAGAGTTTCATAAAAAGATCCACATAATTAGTTTAGCTTACCAGGAAAAAAAGTTGAATGACAAGGTCAGGCTCTTGCCCTTTCAGTAAATTAGAGAAGATTGCCATAAATTGCATAATATAATGAAACACCAATTTGCATATTTGCTGCTATATTAAAAGGGATCAGTTTTAGCTCGCAAAGCAGAACAAATAAAAACATGCATTTTAATAACTCAAATTACTCCCAGGAAGTGACCCTCAGCAGAAAGCCTGATTATCACTACTTAATTAGAAGCCTTGGAAATCTAAATCCTCCTTTAAATCCTATTCTGTGTACAGTGAAAGATGAAGCCATGAGTTTTGTCTTAGATTCAATATTTACTCTTTACTAATATGTTTGCAGGGGAGACTTTCCAAGCATTATGAAGACATGCAAAAAAATTAATATTCAAAGAAAGAGTGCATAAAACCTGTGTTGGCTTGCAGGTGCAAAGCAATTAACAAGCTGGCATTTGCAGTACTTTTAATTAATTAATTAAAAATTCAAGGCTGACTTTCATTTCTTTAAATGTTTGAACATTTTATCCATCAATAATGAACCACTACTTACTGCTGTGCTACAACAGCTGGTAAATGAAAAACTTAGTCCAACACTGTAAAAAAAAAGTGCATAGGAATTTCACATTTTGCTTTTTCCTTGCAATTTAAAAATGCAATAGAGTTTGAAACTCTGTATAATATGGAGGTGAATCTTGTGCGTCTACTTCGCAGTAAAAATAAACTGCATTCTATATTACAGTTGAACCTAGAACAGGAATTAAAATCAGAAGTTTCAGTATAAAACATACTTGGGTTTAATTTTTAATTTAATTTAAAAATTAAATTCTGTTTGCTTGGGAAGTCAAGGGATTTTTTTCTTAAGAATAAAATGCTCTGTCCTGATCTTTAAAGGTTAAAATTATACTATAAAATGAGATTTTGAGTCATTTCTAACTGGCTGCAAATAATAAATAGTCAGAGAAAGGTGCTGTGACTAAATTTACAAGTTGATATCATTTGAATGATAAATGTATTGTTCTCAGCAGAAAGATTTTGGTCAGTATGTATTTAAAAGACACTACCATTAATACAGTTTAATTAAAACATAAATACTACATTGCTACCTCACTAGGCATTCACTCAGCTGGAACTAACTGTATTTGCTTAATCTACAATTTTAGATGTATTAGCAAAAATAAATGTTGGTGAATGTAAGAGCCTGATTACATATCTTGGGTAAATTGGTGATAATGAGTCAAGAGACTTTGTGTTCATTCACATATATTAGAATAAGAATCATTATGAAATTAAAGCTAAGATTAATCCTGCTAATGACACCACGGAGCATCTGGGAATAAGATAACCCAGATGTCAAATTCGCTATGATACTGTGCTGCTATTTGATAGAGTAACCCCTTGAAGTGTTCTTCTAAGGCAGCTAGCTGGTACCCCACAGTCCCAGCACTTGAAATGCAAATGAGTGACAAGATAGACTAATAATGAGAGCAGATTCTAGCAGTAAGGAAAATGAATAAATTAAAAAAAAAATCTGAACCACTGATAAGAACAAGCAGCAGGCAACCCAATGTCCTCAATTAGGGTGGATGACATCTGCAGTGTATTTCTCTCTAATAAAGCCCTCACTCTGTATTCCAAAGCACACGATTCTAACACTGTTAACATTTTAATGTCTTGGGCGTGCATGGTAACATTAATTACAAGATGATTTGGATGACTTCTGAATCTCTTTTATGTCTTCCACTGAGTAAAAATCTGAGTTGCAGCTTTGATATCATAAATAAAATGTAGAGACCTGCCAAGCATTAAAGTTCTCCTCAAGTAACTCAGATCTGCTAAGTTACATTAAACCTTTATAGCTAAGTAAAGAGCATTCTCTATGAATTTAAAGAGGGTCAGTGCCTATACATTTTAATGGCAAAGCTTTACAGATCTCCAGTATTTTTCATTAGACTGCAGCTGTTGTTGTTTTTAATTACTAATGAGTTTAATCTAATGTTTTGTTGAGCTCAATTTACCTTCTCTGTAGCATTTGTTCAGAAACTTATACCAGGATTTAGTGACTTGCTTCCTTCTTTCCCCCGCCATGGGTCTTCCTGCTGACTGTTCTGTTCCTTATCTAAAAAAGAACAATCATTAGCAAAAACACTCCTAAAACAAGACCAAGACTATCCCCAACTGAAAAAGACCCCACAATGTAATTGTAGCACAAGACTCAATGTGGATTTGAGCAAACCAAGAGCACTCTAGTGTCCCCATGGGCTTTTCTGCTTCTTGCTAAAATGCAGTGGCACCTGATCTTCATTACAGTTGTTAGCCATACTAACCACCCACTGCACAGCCATCAGCCCTGCATCAACTATTTAGTCTTAGCATAGACACACAAAATCCCTGTTTTGGTACTGCCCTGATTCTTTTCAGTCAGTACAGTAAAAATGAGGAGAAAATTTTCATGCAGCATTGTAGCCCTCTTCACATCAACATAAATGCAAGGAGCAAAGGCATACAGAATTACGCTTGTAGTTTCTCAAATGAATGCAGCAGCCTGAAGCAGACGATGGACATTCACTACTGTTTGGAACAGGACAAGGATGTCTCGTGCCTTCTTGTATTAACATGGCACTACCACCAGTGGTACTAGGAAACAGATTCCTGCTTATGAAACTCTCTCTGGGGATGGCTGAGTCAAGACACTCAACTTTCTTGCAGCTTCAGTCATCTCACAAAACTTCACAAACCAATAAGAGCTTTATGAGAAACATCACTGTAGGAAAGGCTCATATACATTTGAAAACTACCAATGGGGGGACACACACGGACAAATGAACAAACAAATGCTTTAATCTCTTCCTTGACATTTGGACACGAGTAGACCACACTCTTTGTGCCAAATGTGCAAGACCACAAATGACTAACTGCCATGCGTCGTTTAGAAGAACAAAGCAACAATAATCAGTCCACAGTTAAGACTGGTGGTAATGAGATTTGCAATGAGAAGATGCTCAAGTCACTTAATCTCATCAAGAACCTCTGCTTTAGAATCTCACATCTATGCCTCTTTCTGATGACACTTCTGGGACACCACCACTAGTCTGTCTTCTGCTTTTCTGGATTCCATAACACACACATTCCTCTCTCTCCCTGTTTCTCCTCCTCTTCCCCTCCCTCTTGCTCTCTCATATACACGGATCCACACACACCTTTTTCTTCCCCTTTTTTTCCCCTCCAAATATATCGATGAGACATTTACTGGTCCAATTAAATTTTGTACAAGTCTGAGACAAGATAATTGAAGAGAAATTAAGAGGAAAGCAAAGTGGCCATGGGATCTATGCCTCCAACTACATTTTTACGTGTATTTTAGAGGGTAATTTATACAAACTCTCATTTAATGCAAATGTTCTTTCCTTTTTCAGCCTTCACAGCCTCAAGAATTAATGAAGCACTGAGAAATTTCAGAGAATATCTTGATGTTAATAATTTTAAACCCTTCCTCTGAGAAGCAAGGGCAATTATTTCTACTGTTATTTTGTTGCAGTAGATCTTATCTTCCAGGTGGAGCCAGATGCTAGCACAGTTATGCTTGTTCTTTATGCCAGAACTTTTGAGGGATTCATGATTCAGAATTTGAAATGTTTTGTTGATGTAATCAAAAAAAGTATACCCCTCTATGTAACTTCAGCCCACGACTTCCTCAGTCAGAAAAGTAATTCAGGTAGATAACAATATATAAAAGACACTATCTCTTTTCCCTGAACAAGGACATCATAACACTCAAGTCTTCAGTTTTCTATTGAGATCCGCAGGACCTGAACTACAGATAGTGTGACAGTTTCAAGGGGAAGAGTACAGATATGGTGCAACTACGTTTAGAAGCTTATGTATGGTGATGCTCAGTAAAATAGCCAATTGCCAGCTATATAGTTTTTAAAAGTTTAAAACAAAGCATGAGGTAATAAAGACTATGTTGCCATGCTGAGGGCTGGGGCAAGTATGATACTTCTTCAGGACAACTTAATTTTGCAGGGACCTGGCCACTGCTGGCATTCCCACAGCCTTGGCCATACCCAGAGCAACATCTCACCCACTTCTGTCTCACTTAGATCCAGAATGGATCCTTGCACCTGTTGGGTAAAGGCTGTTCAACCACTACAGTTATTACCTGTCTTTCTGAGAGTTAGATTAGGTCCTGTCTCTGTAGGTCATGATAGAAAGAGGAATCTGCCCAATAAATAACACACAGGGAATACTAGATACCACTGGATCTCAGGGCAAGAGAAAGTATGTATAATTTATCCAGCTGATTGCTTAACCAACATGGTGGACTTCCACCCATGATTAAGAGCACCATATTTCCAAGACTATCACACTTCACAACAATAGCTGACACGTAAACAACAACAAAAGGAGTTGGAGTGGGAAAAAAAATCACCTTAAATCAAAACTGTATGTCAGCAGTAAAACTTTTTTAGCCTATGTAAGATCGTTAATTCAACCAGTAGGTTTAATTAAAGAGCCAGAATGCTAAGGAACTGACTTCTGAAACTGCCCATCAGTGCTGTGCGGTAGCAGGGGGGTTGTTTATTTCATCATGTTGGTGTTCTGCCTCCCCTTTTACACTACTTATATTCATTTGTTTACATTGACCTTCTCACAAAGGGTCGTATTTGATTTTGCTGGTGATTGTGTTGCAAGTTTCCAGGTTTCACTTTAGACCTATTCACATCCCAAACAACTGATCAGATTTTTAGCTTTTGTAAACAACCAACTGCATTGTTTGGCATGGCTAATTTGGATTAAAAAAAAAAAAAAAGTGGTGCCAGAATGCTTGGAACTGCAAAGAAGGCAACAGCTTACGATGGAGATGGACCAGCTCTGGTCTGTTTAGTTCCAAAATTAACATTGCAATTAATTAGGCACTGATGATCCCTTCGCTGCTCTACCTGATGAACCATGGGGAGGATTCCCACTTCTATATCTTTAAATATCCAAGCCACATATATACATGCATACATACACATGTGTGTGTGTGTATATATATATATATATACACATACACACACACACACACACACACACATATATATGCACACACACAAGTTGTTACATATCAGTTTCCACTTTGCAAACTAAGTTCAGCTGTATTTCCCTTCTTAAAGCAGTTCCAATCACCGAACTCTCAATCTTCTTCTGTATCTTCAAAGACATATTTTCATTTATCTGAGGTTCATTTTCAGGCCTACTTTTTAGCTTATATGGTTGTTCTCTCAGTTCTTCTAAATCAGCTGTGTGGGAAAAGGACTTGTTAAGTTGGAATAACTCAGCCTCACCCATTTAGAGCATTGAAAAGTTTGCACAAGTACTCCCAAAGCTAAGTTCAACCAAAGAGTTCAGCATGTGTACACCTACAAAGCAAATCTGTACAATCAGTTCTAGCTATTGGAATGTATGTGCAGCTAGAAGCTTGGATTGTTGAAAAAAATATTTTCCTTTATTTCAGGTTCATGAGATGAAACCACAAGCTGTAAGTCACCTTCATATACTGTGCTTGACGTACATGCAATGTCTTTGTTGATGACCTTTGCTAAAAGACAGAGACTGATCTTGCCCCAGCCTACATCACTTGTCCTATTAATCAGCATCTTAATCACCATTTCAAGAGACTTTTGAGCAGAAGTTACCGCTGTCTAAGCACCTTTAAAAATCCATAGCCCGCATCTCTCCTCTGAAAATACTGATTTGTTTGTTTCATTTTACTCATTAGGAGATAGCATGATACACCTCCTTGCAGAACATGGAGTAAATGGTCCCATATCTATACAAGTGTATAAACACTGAAGGGTTTTTATTTATAACAGAAGCTTCATTATAGGAAAAAAAACTGATAAACTATGCATAAAATGTGGCTTTTTTTAATGTCATGTAAACACAGGGCCAAACCACAGAGACTTAGGGGGAAAAAAAAACGTGGATGGGTTAATAAAAATATCCCCTTAAAAGGTAACTGTCATCTACATACTACCATTTTCACCAGGCAGATTTAGCAAATTGCATGCCAGCAGGTTCCAAGAACAACTATACAGGGAATTTCCAATACAAAAGTTTAAGTCACAGTTACAAGGGTCTTGTCTTCCCTTGTGCTTGGACAAAATTGCCATTAATATTAATGGCAGACAGGCATGCATGTAAAGGAGAGAAACCCCCTAATTAGTGTCATAGCACATGCAACATTCCTAACAGGGAAACCATTTTGTATGCCCTAATTGCACAAAATTGGCAACAAGTTACCGTATACATCTGTATCAAAGGCTACAGAAGCTCATGAATTCTCCTGTGGTAGGAAGACGTGCCCATACTGCAGAGTTTGGGTGACAAAAGCAGTCTGCATGTGTGTTATCCCTACAACCTCTGCTATCTAGCAAGGGTAGCCCTCCAGGGGTTCGCTGACTACTGCTGCTGCAGCCCTCATCTCTCACAGGAGAGAAAGCATAAGCACCTGTATTTTCCACTGAGGCAGAGATATTTCTCAGCACTTTTTTTTTTTTTTTTTTAAAACTTAAACAGATCTAACTGCCTGATCAATTTCTGCTGGTATGCAGATATTGCAAAACTGCACTAAAAACACCCTGCAGCCTTACAAAAATAACAGAATTGTACTGATCATGTTAGAAAGTAGGGATTTCTCTCTCTCATTTAAAGGTTTCTTCACATAATGCATTGTTACAAATGACAAGAAATTCAGTTTGGCTGCAGAAAGACCTTCAACATTCAAGTTATCGCTGCTACAATTTCTACTGAAGACTTCAAAGCACTAAAATTTCTGCAAAAACACTGACTTAAAAATGAGAGTTCTGCAAAGTTGGTTGTTTTTTTCCTAACTAAAACAATAAACCAATATTAGCCATAAGTAAAGGTAAGTAGTTAAATTGAGTTATATATGCAGCAATTGATAGCATGTTTTTACAGAGAAAATCCCTACTTTCTTATGATAACTACCTTTTCAGAATTTCAAATCTTTAATTATACGTTACTTAAGCATATACGTTTTCCCCTCTTAAAAACATCTGAGCAAATAATTCCTCATGTAACTCAGCTGACTTCTCCCTGATGCAACAGACCACATTTTTGCTTCAGAGTGTCAGAAAGAAAAAAAATATCCTATTCAACATTTTTTAATTTTTAAACTGTAGAAAGGAAATACTGTGTGAAACATTTTCACCTAAATACTTAATCAGAAGTCAACATAAATAGAAGACTGGCATCAACCCACTTAACAAGAAACATGACTGGCTCACTTGATATTTTCTTTACTAAACATGGAAATTTCTTTCAAAAAGAGAAGTCTTTCCTAGACTTTTTTTATTTTTTTATTTTTTTTTAAAGCAGTAGTCTTCATTCTTCTTGAGCCAAAATCTGGACTTCATCAAAGCAAAGTCTGAGAATGCAAAAGTTCAATCATCCATTAGTTCAGGTAGTGACAGCATATCCACTTTACCAATTACAACAAGACAAATCTGCCCATGTTGTATTTGTGGATAGACTGCTTGGCCCTTAATACTCAAATTGGACAAGTTTAATATTTCCCTGGCTGGTCTACTGTCATACCCATCTGTTAGAGTGGCATAGTGCCCATTCACAAGGTAGGATGCCAGTTTCAACTGGAGCATGGATACCAACCAAAGACCAGTTTAGGAGGAAAGCCTATTGGATGTGGCTAATGACACCTTATTTACAGAGATCCTCCTGGTGTCAAGCAATGCCAAATTAAGAACACATGCTACATTACAAGGATCACATCTGTTAACAAATATTGGCACTTTGTCACTGGCATCTGCCTCTTTTGTTAATCTGCTTCAGTACTGAAAAGGCTGCCTGAGAAGAAGAGGCATACAGGCCTCAATCTACCAGCATAATCACAGATTTACTCACCAAGAATTTCCCACCAACAGGCCAAAGTCTGTTAATGTTACCTTTGTATACATCTCTTCCCAGTGGTCTGTGATGCCCTGTAAAAAGCTGTGAAACAATTAGAGAATTATAATATCAATTCAAATGAGCTTTTTCATGTGTTTGAGGGTTTATTATGCCTATTGTCATCCTGTCAGCAACAAGATGAACATAATTGCAGAAAACAAGAGTGACAAGTAATAAAAGGGGGAGAGAACTGTTGTATATTCTTGGTACAGCTGAGTTTGTAATCTAAGTAAAAGACTGAATTAAATATCTCAGCCCAAAGGAAAAGCCAAAAAAAGAGTGCCAAACATGATGTTTTCAGGACTCTTCTGCTCTTGTATGTTTTGGGGATTTTTTTGTTTGTCTGTTTTAAGCTGAACAATATGGATGTATTCAGGCATGGACAGCATGGGCCAGTACAGAAAGAAAAGCCTCCACTTCTGAAGGCACATGATTACAACAATTTCAATTTTAAAATTATTTCTAGCTTCCACCATGATAAAAACAAAGTAGAACATGTTCACCAGTTATAACTACCATTGCAATCCCTGCCAGAGCCTGGGCTCACAGTCCTGAGCAAGCAGTTTGCCATGAGTCATGCAATGGATAGCATCTCCAGGAGCTACCAGTCCTTGCCAGCACAGTCTCAGCAGTGCACTGAGTGTGGCTGGAGAGGGAGGTGGTCTGGCTCCAATCCAAGCAGGTAGGAACAAAAGCACGAGGTGCTCCTCCCTTTTGGGAACTGCTGCCATACCTCCTGTTTTACTGATTGGAAGGCAATGGCATCTGCATTCCTAGTAAATTTCTCATTTACCTGTGGTCCAGGAGAAAGCAAGGGGGGAAACAAGATGCAACAGAAGAGTGAAGCTGAGGGGATGCTAGGGCCTCCTATCTTCAAGCTACAGAAGCAACCAATTACAGGGATCACCAGCATTTGAGGCAGGTGAAAGAGCATCACATAGAAATAGCAGGAGCAGAATATTTGTATTAACCTCCTTTCCGGTATCTCACCTTGGTGAAGAGACAAGGACTCTTCTCTTTGCTTTGTTGATGAGCTGTAATTTCTTGGCTGACCACACTGCAGCATGATGCATCACTGTGTGTGATATAGGATAGGGTAGAAAGCTCTTGGACTGAATTATTTGGTAACAAGAAGCTTTCAATGGAGGTAGCTAAAGGACTAACTATTTTCTTGAACAGGCACCAAGAAAAATCAAGCCTGAAGAATTTCTTTTGTGTTGGCTCTAGGAAGGAGAAATTACATTTATGCCCTTCTAGGGTACCAAAGGTCTGGGAACAGGATGATGCAATTGTGAATGAAATGAATTGTTTTTAATTCTTAGTCAGATGCAGCTACTATTCAATAAATCTCTGCCTGTGAAGTACCACTAAGTATTACTATTTAGTCTGCATCACCCTTGGCACTGAGAGATCCAGCTCTTTTCACTGGAAAGAGTTTCCTTTAGCCACCCTGCTCTTTTGGTTACACCAATGAAACACGCTAATATCTGTAGTGTGAGCTGGTTGTATTCTAGTACAGTTCCTCTTGGTAGTATTCATGGAGAAGGCATAGTGCTCCTTAGGAAGCACTGAAGATAACATTGCATGAAAATTCAGACTTCCTGTGCTATTTGAACAGCTCTGCAACATTCCTCATCAGTAAGCATTGATCTTTGTGGAAGTTCATCTTCAGGCTTCAAATTGAGCTAGGTGAACCATTTAAAATTAAACGAAGGCACAGGGCTATATACAGCTATTGGTGCCTTTGCTGTCTAAGTATGAACAAATCTCTCCTAGCACCATGAAACAGATTCTTGTATGCTTTTACCAAGATTAAAATGTAAAGCAAGTAGTTTGTTTTCTTTCTACTGATGGATGAAGACCACACGACCATTGAGTTGACCATTCTTAGGTCTAATGAGAGCTAAATCTACCTCAAAGATAAATGTTGTAAAGTATTCTCTGATCATGCTCTTCAGTGGCCTCTCAGTATTTCACTCACCAGCCAGCAACAGCGTTTAACCAGTCGGAGTATACAGAAAGGGACTGAAGATTTTGTTGGTTGATACCAGGAAGTTGTGGTTACCATGGCTGTCACACGTGGTTCCTTCCTCTTCCTGTATAGCGGCATGTCCTGAGGGGAGACACCACTTCACTAGGTAGAAACATGCAAGTAGGACAGAAGAAGCAGACATCTTACACCAGGTGTAAATCAGGAATGTTCCTCAAACATCTCCAAAACAGTTGTCAGCCCACACACCTGCAAAGCTGCAAAACAAAACAGGGACATATTAAGAGAGGTATTTAACAACAATTAAAAATGACAGATTGGTTGGTTTGTCTCAGAGGCCTGAATAAAGTCTAGCTTGTGACAATCTATTCCAGGAAAAAATAGCATGCATATGATGATACAAACATCACTCTCGAACCTGGCTGCTGGATTTATTTTGCTTAAACAGTCTTGAAGCACCATATGACATTTGTGATAATGTCATAGGAGAAAAATGTTTAACTGCCTCCTGGATTTACCTGGCATGTGAAAGATGTAACTCTAAAGATAATGATAATGATGTTCCATTTATACACCTCCTGTCATCCAAATTAATCCTTGTGTTTTGCTAACTATGCAGGAATATCCTTAACCATAAAGCAACAGTCAGCACTGGAGACTAACAGCTTGAAATAGAAAACAATAAGAACTTCACCCACTTGGCAGTCAGAGTCTGAACTGAGAGGCACAACACGATTAACCACTGTCCAGCTTCTGAGCTGTGTGTGTCCTCGGCATGTTTGTTGCAGCCTGAGAACACACATCTTCAGGATCCAGCTCTCACCTTGCTCGTGCAGGTAGCAATCACAGCAAAGATGTCATTTACAAAGAGTTTACTTAAGTCAACACTGCTTAACCTGGAAAGAAAGTGAAGTCTGTTAAACCACCAGAGCACACCCCAGAACATGTAATGGTTCCAGTACAAACGCTGGTCCTATTTGCTTCTTGTTCACCAGGGAAACGCACAGGAATCACTGTTAGAAGTGACATATGTGGCTGCAGAGTCCAGACTGCGCCACAGTTTTAGACACAAATGAATTGGATGTCTCATCACTCAAATGCTTCCTCTAGATAGAGGAGAGGACATGCACCTCCAGAAGGCATTTCAAAGTCTTAGGTCAGTTAAACTGCCCTTTTTAACAATCTCTCCCTCCCCCATAACTAGACAGAAAGCCGAGGGTGACGTAGTCTCCTCAGATAGATCCTTAATGCTTGTGGCAGGAGTCACTTTTCATTTGATGTACCTAGTTCAGAGAAGCAAAGTGGCTTTTCTTGGCTAGTGATGAATCAGAAAATACCTGCTTATCTAAACCTAAATGCCAAATCGCACTTTTCTTTAAGGGTTCCTCTCCAGTCGGTCAGTCCAGATAGTCTGTCTCCTGGGCATTTACATCCCTGGCACTGAGGAGGCTGTGTGGAGCTGCTAACAGCCTGCTCGGGATGGCTGGAAGCTCAGGAAGAGACTTGCAAACCAGTTACCATCAAGGAACCAACACCAGCACAAGAGACGGTGTCACCTCCAGTACCAAGACTGGACTCCACAGGTGCCAGTCTATACAGACCTACTGAGACCCTGCAGCAATCAAGATTTTTGCTGAATAAAGTAATAATGCTGACAGGACTGCTTGAAAAACAGTAGTAACAGGAAAAAAAAAAAAGTAAAAAAAGAAGGGCTAATAGACAAGCGAACCTATTCATGTTTTATTCTTTTACAATAATATAAGAATTTAAAATATTAATTTATGTACATTTAAAAGGCTAAAGATAGAAGATAGAGGCTTCAGGGTAAGTGTGATTTCCACAAACCTGAAATCATATAACCATGTAAAAACAATTCATATTTATTAGTGGAATAAATCTTTAAAATTCTTTCCAAAAGTCTCATCAAGCCAAACAGTGTTCCAGGCTAACAAACAGAAATGGAAACTTATGTCAGAGAAGGCTTTTAAAAGTGTTACTAAAGTGATCAGCATGTATTTCCTTCACTTCTCCAGAAAAAGCCTCCTTTTATACATTTTATCAAATGCTGCCCTCTAGTGAGCAGAAAGCTTTCAGATGAACACACGCACATTACACGAGTAGTATGGTCTAAAAAAAATTAACTAAAATAACCAAAGTACATATCAAATCAAGACAAAAGGAGTCAAATGAGATATCTGGATCACTAGTAGCAATTCTTACATTTTTATATTATTGGTGGTGGTGGCTTATCCCTGCTGTTTTATAAAAAGGCTGAAATCAGTGTATTTAGCCACTACAATATATTCCGTATCCTCCACATCTCCGACATCATTCCATATTGGCATACGAAATATAAATGCCAGAAGGTTTACAAAGTTCTAATAATATGTTTAATCACTCTTGAGATTCTCCATCACCACCACAGATAGCCTGTTCAGAGTTAAATCCTGCATATCAAATTACCCTGCAGTTCACACAGTTCAATAGCATTGTATAGCTAACTGGAAGTATGTAAGGGAAGAAAAGAGCAGTGAAAAATGTCTGCCACCATGGTTGATCCATACTATTCTCTCTCTTTTTCCCAAGAAAGGGATATCTCCCATGCTTCATTTGTTTACACAAAATTTAAGCTTTTGTTTTTTACCCATCAACGAAAATAAGTGCTGACAAATACAGCCTCAGAAAAAAAGCACGGAAGTTCTCATAAACCACAGGTATAATTAAACAGACCAACACAAACTAAGCCTCTCCAGCTCCCAGAAAAGCATATACTTAATAGATTCCAACTTGTTAACATTTACACAGACTCGATATTTTAATAGTGTTGGTTTTATTTCTCCATCAAGTTGCAATTTCACCCATTAAGGTAGAATTAGTTGCCTTATAGTTTATGGGTAGCATTTAAGTAGAGGGGTTTGTTTTTCATGGGATAATTTTCCTGTAAGTGCACACTGGTAATATGCTCTAACGCACAGCTTTCCTCCTTTTGTAATTTTGAATATATTGCATATGCTAAACAAGCTCTTTCAGCAATAAAAGAATAACCCACCACTTATTACCATAGTCCAACAGAGTGTGCACAACAGGGACATAAGGAAACATTTCTTTAAGGCTGTGCCCCCCATTATTTTCTTGAAAAAACAGAACACTTGCATTTAATTAAAGGTATATGAAATAAAACGCATAACATTAAAAAGGACTTTTACAGTCACTGCTACCTAATAGGTATTCTGCCCATTACAGCAGTAGGCAGTCATGTGAACTAGTTTGGAGCCTACTCCTTCAATCCATACTTAGTAACATATCAATTCATTAAATGGGAGGTATCAGCATTCTATGCATGGGAAATTGTATATCTTGACAGCTGCTGGAATTTTTTTTTTTTCTTCCATACTGCTAATACAGAAGATTTTTACTGCAAAGCCAAATAATGCCAAAGAATGGCAAGACTTCAGGAGGGCTAGCAAATCAAAGGGCATCCAGTTCTGGGTGGCTACCCTCATACATCTTTGAGAGGCCTGACGTTTGGAAGATGCTTAGCACCTCTCAAAAACAGCCTTCTTTCAGGTTTCTCAAATGAAACACTACACAACCGAGATGCATGGTGTCAGAGCACGTTTTGAAACTGCTGATCCAACTCCTCTTGGTTTTATCTTTATACTACCAGAAGTGGTACTATAAAGTGGTATTTTTTATACTACCAGAAGTGGTATAAAAAATCTGGGAGGAAAAGGGAGAAGACGATACATAAAAAACATGGAGAATTTAAGTTTCAGCTCAGAATATTTTGTGTAGAATGTAAATCCCTACCATGTAAAGTAACCTTCTATACGTGTCAAAATCAGGGCTTTGTATCATGCAAATAGCTATTGAAGGTGCTGTGCAGGAATACCGCACTGACAGCAACTGTTCATTCGTAACCTGTATGGGCCACACAGCTCTTAGATATATGACGTGACTCCATCGAGGGGATTTTTCAATACAGTATGCAGGACCATAGATACATGACTGGAATTAAAGCCAGCAGAAGATAAGACAGACAAAAATACTACCCAAATACAGGAAGTTTCAATGATCTATTTTGCATTTTTATAAGAGTGCAAAGCAAGTGCAGGAATCATTTTCAGTTTTGACAAAAGATTGCACTTACCTTCATTTCATCCTGCCTTCTATGCAACAAGACAGTTTTTAGTAATTCTCCATCCCCAAAATGACAGTTTGCTTACTCTCCAGCGAATACATAGATGACCAGGATTCAAGGGACAAAGGTGGTTTTGTCAGATCATTAGCGCTGCTTGGTAAAGACCTAGTACTGGCAGGGAGAGCAAGGAAACATCAATCCATTGCTCCCCAAACACCAACTAAAAGGAATCCATAGACTGTACTGTAGACTTAAACAGACTTAATTGTGGCACATGAAGATTAATGAACCCCATAATTTGTGTAATGTGGAAAGTATTGGCATCCTGCACAATGAAGCTGAAGCAAATCCAAATAAACATGGCTTTGCTCTTGGAGATATACTTTTAATGCTATGGAATGGGATGCAACCAGCCCTGGCTGCATCTTACCCACCTTAGCGACTTAAGCAACACAGTATGCAAGGCAACTAATCACTGGTGCCAGTTCTTGTGGTTTTATTCCAAAACACAATAGTTTTAGATACATTCTAGCCTGTGGTTCTCTGTCAACATGTAGAGGTTTTCTCGCAACATGTAGGAGTGAGTCAGTGCCAAAACAAGGGCTGTGCTGGAAATGATTCTGCCCAGTTTGTGAAGTAGCTCATTAAAATCTGCCTCCAGCGAGCTACAGCCCCCTACCACTGTTCTGTCTGTTACCCAAGCTGTGTGACTTACACTTAACTTCTGCTGTTCCCCCTGCCCAGTCAGGCATGGACCTGCCACCGCCCATGAAACTTATTGTCATTAGTTTGACAGCAAGCCCCTGGGCAGAACCATGCACCCAACTCTGATACCCACCCTTCTCCTACAGCATGGAGAGCTGCAGAAAGAGCTGAAGAGCAAGGACTCTTCATTTCTCTGTTCTTTTCTGCATGCTGTTTCCTATCTAACTAGCACAAAAGTAAAAAACAAACAAACAAAACGGGGAAAAAATACAAAAAACACTAGAGCACTGTCTTGGGTATCTGTGCTATTTAGACCAAAAATCCAGACACCTCCATAATCTCCCCATCTACAGAAAGTTTGCTGGAGTTGGAGAGATTGTTCTTTTCTTCAATGACACCAATTGTAAATTATGCCATTGCTCACAGAAACACTAAATATAGTCCTCAGAGAAAGTTCTTCTAACCTTCCTATCCCACAACCAAGCATTCAGGTGTTCTGCTTGTTTAGAAGCAGCATATCACAACAGGAATGGATGCAGGTTAACTAACCTGGATTAAGTTCACGCCAACAGCCATACAGTAGATTCATTTTTCTAAACATTCCTTGAGCAGAATGTCAAGTGGAACATTTCCCCATCTGCACAAAGACAACTTCCATCCTGAGTGCTCTGCAGCATGACCCAGATAAGGTTCAGAGAAGAGAACTGTCTTCTTCCACAACTGTGCACCTTAATTGCACATCCAAAACCTTTCAAGTTCCATGTCTACTCAAGACTCCCTAACTAATCAGTTTATCCATATGAACACTGGACATAAAGCTTCCCAGCCCGAGGGAGGGAGGGAGGGAGGGAGGAAGGAAGTCAAATCAGGACTTTTTGTGTCAGAGATCTAAAGTACATTAAAAAATTACTTTTTATATACCATTTCCAAGCTTGTTTTGTTTGTAAACACATCCATTATGCCATTAGCCAGTCAAAAGACTTGATCATTCCTCCTTATATACAGCAGACTTTCAGTAACGGCACATGGAGGCAGGTACTGTGTACAATTCATTGCTATCTTACTCTTCCACCTCTGCTCAGCTGCCGTGTGTTAACTGCGATGTACAATGGAAATCCATGACATACCTCACAACTCTCAACATTCTGGCAGACTTCATACATACTCAGCATAGTTTAGAGTAGAGCTGCTCTCATCAGGTAGAGTCTTACGCTTTTCTTCATCTTCATTTACACATGTATATGGATCGGTTTTATTCAGATTTGGCTTCAGGTTTCACAGAAGAAATGTACACATGTATGCATGTACACATTTATAACATATAAAGTCATATAAAATGCTGCATAAACTGCAAAGAGATACTCAGATATATAGTCATGCAAATAACTCTTTAGCTAAATACTGAAATAGTGAAATCATCAGTGTAAAATAGCTACCAAGCCGAGTACCCAACCCTATGTCCCTTTGAAAGTGTGACAAAACTTCCCATTGATTTCAGTGGAAGAAACTCTGACATGTAAAGAGTTGCTGCCTGTCAAATACATTGCCCTGTTAATATTTTGCAATTAAAAAAATAAAATAATATGAAAAGAGCAATTAAGTCCTACTACAGGCTCTTCTTGGCTTTGCTTATCATTCCCTATTGTTTTCTGAAACCTAAAACGAAAATAGTTTTTTTAGGCCAGTAGCCTTACGTTGACTGTTGTCTCACATTTACCAAAGACAAACACAGATTTGTTTGAAAATTTACTTAAAAAATACTCCCAGGTTAAGACCTTATATGCCAAGTTTCAGCCCAGAGTGAATTTTTATGGCCAAGTTATAAACCCTTGAAAATAGGAAACTAATACTGCAAGGATTTAAAATAATAGAAAATGTTTCACATAATATAAATCTATAAGCAGAGAATTATATTTAAGTCTTAATATCTACATAGTTGGATTATCTTATATCTTGACAATCATACTAAGTAATCTTGCCTCCTTTCCCCTTCCTTTGATTCAGTGTTTCATTCTTATGCATTAACAATGCTCTGGGCCATAAAATACTGTATTAATATTAGTTTGTCACAGTAGACTAAATTTAGAACAACTCATTAATATGGGAGAGTAAAAGGGATTCTGCCAGGAGTGTGAGTGACTCTATAAGCTCTTAAGGCTATAAGTTATGCAGATATGCCACTTGAACTGGAGAGCTAGCAATTCTTTTTGTTACTAATAAGAGATTCTATTAGTTGAAGCTGATTCTATTTCTAATTAAGAAATGTGGAAAAAGGCAATTTTACCATTGGATGTATCTCTGATGTGTAGCCAGAATATGCCATATACCATCTTTCATCTGCTTTCTGGTCAGATAGGATTAGTGGCACACAAACAGAATGAATTTTCCCCTGCAGAATACAGGAAAAAAACAACTCTACTACAGTATTTTCTTTGGTACAATCATAATCTGTGTATCCAGAAGAAAGTCCAGCGATCAAAGATATTTCAAAACAAACCTTGTAATGTTTAGAATTGCCCCAGTGAAGAAAGTTTTCATTTTTAAAAAATACAGCCTTTCATACGTATAGTTTCATCCCAGTAATGCCTTCTCAAAGGTTGTCAAATATTAATTTTTTTAAATTTAGTCCCTTGCTAAGCTACAAATATTCATGTTTAACACCAAGTAGCAGTTCAGGGGCTGACAACAGTATGTACCTTTTGAATGATGCATAGAAAGCAGCAGTTAGCACAAAGACAAAGCCACCAGATTGGTCTCAGGGAAACCCAGTGTCTGAATTTTTCATGATTCCTCTAGCACTTAAAGAATAAGAAACTGGCTACTACTGTTGGGAGATCAGCATTCTGAAGGTCAGAGCCCAAAAACATGCAAGTGAATCAGGTTTTGCCTGGGGAAAGTGAAAAGGGATTTAAGCTGCTTAAGAGAATTATGAAGATTTTTTTTAATGTATTTTACAAACACTATAGTAGCTAAACAATAGCTATAAAAATGAGGAGAGAATCATATCCACCTACTATTCACTGCTTTTAAGTCTCAAAAGACAGAAAAAAGACTTTTCTTTATGTCTGAAGGCTTATAGTTAAACTTCCAGAAATTGTTCTCTTTCTTATAGACTTCCCATTACCCTTCTTTGCCTTTTAAGAAGTACAACTACTTCAGAAAAAAATGATAAATGAGAAGTGTAAAATAAATTCAATAATTTCTCCTTTATGCTTACAAAAATGCAACTGTAGTAAAGTGATGTCTTCATTACTCTACAGCCCAGTGGCTTGCGTATGTGTTTATTTTCCATAACAGACAAACTTTACTTGATCTCATAATGATTTCTAGAAAGTATAAATTGATTCCAGGGTGTTTAAAAAAAACTGCTTAGAAAAACATTACACTGTTTAAGCAACTGATGACTTCACCTGTCACCATCTAGTTAAGCTCTTAATGAGTTATTTTCTATTCTTGGTCACATCTGATTTTTTTTTTTTTTTTTTTTTAAATATAAGTCCCTTTGAACAGCTGGGAGTTAGAGCATCCTTTGATCACTGTATTCTGAATTTTCAGTCAAAATGAGGACGTTTTTGTCCTTACTTGGGCTATTTTTACAAGTATATTTCTTCAAGTATGTATGCCTGCAAAGTAATGCCCCAAAACAAGGAAGCTGAACAATTAATGTATACATTTTTACATAAATGTTTATAAATTTAGTAAAGGGAGAAAGCTTTGCCACAAGAAACCTCAGCTCTTTTGAAGGCAGTTTTCTAATGATGACCCTTGGCATGCTAGCCCACATGGGATTCCTCTGAGAAGAGTCTGATGAAAATTAGTCTATTCTCATTTCAAACAGAATTTTGCTGAAGTCCTGATCAGAGCATCAGCATGGAGTCCAGGGAGACAACACATGCTACTTGATTCACTCCGCAGCCTCCCTCTCCTGGTAATTGTTGCAGGAACACATAGTGACAAGACTATAGGATGTGAGGGGTCTGGATGTACTCAGGCTGTTACTCTCTGTTTAAAGATTTAAACCATCAGGGTATGATAAGGCTTTTTGATGTTCATTGAACATGGAGCTTGGGTACAGAAGAAGGGGAAAGGGTTTCACCGGAAGGCAATCATCTTTCAGAGCCACAGTAAGACTGAGAGAGGTGGGAAAATCTCAGTCTCAGCATAGACATGGAACAAAGGGAGATAAAAGGGCTAGGGTGAAGAAGGGGCCAGATCTGGCTGTGAGGCAGAACTTGCACTAAAAGATAGTTCGATGCCTTAAAAAGCAGAAAAAACACTTAGTGTTCTTGCTCCATTAACATACATTTTTGGCTAAAATTTAACTGTTCTGCACATTTTTTACAGTTTATGTTGACACTAGGTTTAGACAATGCCTCTGGCTTATTTTGAAATTATTTAATGAATGTACTTTGTCAGATGAACATCATTTCCTAATTATACAGAAAAGCATTAAATGATGAGCTATTTTAAAGAGTGGATACGATCTTTTCTTTCCTAAGGGATGAACCAAAAACATAGGCTGGTGCCATACATTGCTGTATAATGTATATGATATTGGGGGGGCTGAAATTTTTCTTGTCTTGACAAAGCACTTTGAGATCTATAGCTAGGAATCTTAGACAAACATGAAGAGTTATTACCATCACCAGGTAAGGCTGATACGCCACATTTTCATCGCCCAGAACAGAATGACTATTTCCAAGGATAATTAAGGGCCTAATCCTGCACAGTGAATGGCAATGAGCACTTTTGACTCTAATTAGCTTTAAAGGGAGATGAGAGGAATCAGTGGGTGACAGGATCAGGCTCTAAAATGAAAGAGAGATTTGAAGGAGTTGTCTGCAGCATCTCTCTCTCTCCCTCTCTCGCACACGCACACACACACACACAGAGGAGGAGAAAGACAGTTTGATCTGAGCATCACTTCTATGCTCTGGGAGTTTCACAGCACCTCCACTGTACAGCACTGTAATTTTGTAGGTCCAACAGGCATTTGCCAGCATTAGCTGCTCTGAAATAAGAGAGAAAGTAAAGGATTCACACAGAAAGCCGAGTGTTAAGCTGATCAAAGTTGGAGTTACAGGGGTTTATATGTACCTTTCTACCTAAGAAAGGCTTCCTGCTTTTTTTTTTTTTTTTTTTTTAAATATACTGATCTCAGTGGGCCAAATTTATCCCAATGCAACTCAAAGCGTATCAGAAGAATTACTGCAGAGATGAAGTGGACCCAGTCTCCCTGTGATGTTATTTATAATCTGTATGTTTTGCTCAATAATAGCATATATAGTTAGAGGGTTGCATTCACTTAAAAGGGTGCAAAGTCTATTGACTTCAGTGAAGTTAATTCTGAGTTTCATGAAGGAGATTCATATCAAAGCAGTTACAAGAGCTATTCCTAAAAAAAAAATCATTCCTATATATTCACTAATGCTCTTAACTTGGCATTAAGAACTATATTAATACTCACATTACGTTGTGCATTCTCCTTCAAATCTGAAGTCTGACACTTTTTCTACAGCTAAATGCCTTATACACACCTGTTATGAAACAACTAGGTCCTGCAGTGTGTACTGTGAACAGTCTGCCTCTGAAAAAGCACTTGGCATGTATGTTTGGAATTCAAGGTTGACTTCAAAATCCAAGGTTGGCATTTTCAGAAATATTTAAGAGACTTAAGAACATAAAACCTACTGAAAATCATAAGACTTGTCTTCCTAAATCAGTTAGGTTTTCTGAACATTAGATCCTATTGCGTTTCAGTGAGAGTTGGCAGCCTCACAGCTAAGTCTTTGAAAATCCAGCTGACAAAATAACACTACCATGAAATCAACACAAATAATAGACAGAAGTTGTGTAAATGAAGTCTTTCTGTGATCAGCACACTCAGAAAATGATCAGATCTCTAAAAAGTAATTTCTCTCTATCCAGGACCCTCTCTGGATTTTGTACAAGGAAAGGGATGCTCTAGTTAACACACAGGACACTCCAGTTAATCTTCTAACAGAACAGATAAGGCCTATTTTATCAGACACTGTATTGGTCAACTTCCAGTCAGAAAGGAATGGGACTTCCTTACCACTATTACCCAGAGAGGCACACATCTGAACTTTTGTCATCTTCTATAATGATTTGGTATCAAAATTTCAATTTGTTCTAAGAAAGAAATAAGGTGTATTCATGGTCCGTCATTATTTTGAACAGTGTGAATTGAACAGTGAACCAAAGCACCTTGTAGGAAGCTTCAGATAAGACCAAAAGATGCTGCTATACCATCCAAATCTCTGTAGGCATATTTGATGTGGTGTTTACGTAATAGCAGTTGCAGGAAACACAAGTTGAGGAACAGGGTTTTTTTGTTTTGTTTTTGTTGTTGTTTAATGGAAAATGTATTCCCTCTCTTTCATGTTCTTTAGTTGCTGCCATACAACATATTCATCTGCACCCATCAAAGAAATTATGCATGGAGCAATTGCTCACCCAACCCCCTGTGGCTTCATCCAACACTTTAGAAGCTGGGATCTGAAATGCAGTCCCAGACCATGGATGTCCTAGTTTTTCCCATACAGCACTCCTTCCTCAGATAAGTTAAAAATGCAGTTTTGTAAGAAGTGACAACCAACAGCACTGAAAAAGGCCCAAAGTTTGCATGATTCATTGCAGTCACCACAGGTACGAAATTTATAGGAGGCAAAAAAGCCACAGTGGAATTGACAACTTCAGCCCACGACTGGAGGAAGCAACTTCTGGAGAACAAATGGCTGGAAACAGAAATTTAACCCGATTTCTTGTGACACAGTCAATTGTGGAATAAGTGCTATAATAAACACATACTACAGCAAGAACAAAATTGCACCAGTTGCTTTCATGTTATTATACTTCCGGGTCCTCTCACAAAAACTCTCCCCAGAAAATCAATAAAGCAGATTGTGCCCAGCAGTCACCCATTACAAAATTAAATCCATATGCCAACACAAAACAATGAAGAAAACAAAACTAACAAGGGATCCATTTGGCTTTGTTTGACTTTGCCTGCCAGAGAATGAGAATGCAAGGCTGGGTGTAATTTAATGCAAACCTTGGCCTATCCTGGTCATGCATATGACTGACCCTCAGGGCAAGACCATCAATTTTCTATTAAAGATCAGAGAGTTGACATATCAAAGTCAACATCTAGCTGAATAACTGCAGTAACTTGATAATAATTCTTTTGTGGATTTCAGAGTGGCTTTTCGGTAAAGTATCAGAAAGGTAGCAGTTTTCAATCCTGACCCAACAAGATCTGAATATGAAATGAAGGATTTGAGCTTGATCTCCCCATGATGTGAGGATGAATGTTCCGGTAAATGTTAACTTAGTGCTCTGAATAGCTCAGTAATAGATGGGTTTAGACGGTAATAGGTTTAAAATGTCAACTTATTGAATAATAATTTCATGTTGTACAAATACTACGTGTAAGAAGGGATTTGTTTTGCAAATTTTGAAATAAATGAATGGATTTGTGATGTCCTTCACTGTTCTGGTCAGAATGTTACAAAAGAACAGAAATTAGTTTTGCTTCAATAATATCCCTCATTGTTTCCCTGTATTATTCTGAGTATATGATATAACTCATGGGTCTTGTTTACTCCTTATCCTTAAATAGTTTGATGTATGCTTTGGTCCCCCATGAGAAGAATGATAATTGTTCATTGTGCAAATAAATAGTAAGACAGTAAAAAAAAGAAACAAATTTTTCTTACAATTACCTGCCACCTAAACTCAAATGGACAATGTTGAAACATTATTCCAAACAATTCCTACTGAAGCAAAATCCAACATAACCATCAGAATCTGAAGCAATGAAAATCCAATGCTGCCTGGTTGCTAGCACATGGATGGAGGCATTCAAGCTAATCCCTTTTTCACAGCACACTATTTCAGCTATTGCCCCCTGTCTGGACACTGATGTTAAGCAACTTGTAGAGTATTGCTAGCCTACTTGGGAGGATGATGCCAAGCAATTGACCATATGGCATTTCGGAACATAAAGGCGTTCTGGTGGTCTTTTTATTTTTTAATTATGTTTTGTTTTATTTATTCTCAGTTTGCTTCCAACCAAATCTCGCGTTAAGTTGCTGTCTGTGTGCACTTTCGCACTGATTTAAAAGTGATTCTCATTTCAGTTTATATAAGTTTTAATCCACTATATTTAAAATGATACCAAATTGCCTGTTGTTTAATCCAAGCAGTTTTGTTTTCCTGACTGACCCTGAAAGCATTAATGATCTTTAACTTACTAATCAAGAAACAGATATAAAATGAGACAAAGCTGCTCGAAAACTCATTCTTCATGAATCAGGAAGAGATGGAATAATGAGGAGGGTTAGCTAAGCTTAGTTGCTCTTTCTATTTCCTCCTAATGAGTGCCAGGAGCTGTGGGGCTCATTCCCCAGTAAGAACCTGAGCAACTTGGAGCCCCATCTTCCAGACCTACTGGAGGACTGGTGGTTGCACCAGTTGTACTCACTTATTCCATGGCCTATTTTGCACAAATAGCTTCGTGCATTCAGATTTCTTTAAATTTCCCAAAGAAGCACAGGACTTTACATCACTGGGCAAAAAACCCTGTCCCAATTTCAGGTAGAGAACTGAACTTCAAGCAGTCAAATGATTAGGGAGCACTTCAGTTAAGCATGATGCTATTCTTGGCTTCTTGATTCCAAATTGTTGGGTAGCGTTGCCACAAGGCTAAGTGTTATGTTTTAGCCTAGAATAAGCTGTAGTCATGGGCAAAGTGATTCTACGAAAATTGTCCTATGCTGAGAGAAAGAACCAAGAGCCTAAATTCCTAAGGAGACATGCCCTAACCACTCCTCTGTGGAAGTGGTAGCTTGAAAGCTGGATCCCGCTGGGAGACATAACGGTTGGGAGTACCCAGCCATTTCTATGGGAACTGGCTGTGATACCATAAAACAAAAGACGATGATTTCTGTACAAGATCAGGCACAAAGAGCAGGGGAGAGGCTGGGTTCTGGAAGGCAGCTCTTCACTCTCATACAAATATCTTAGCGAACAATATAGGGATTACAGGAAATCATAAGCCAAGTAAACTGCTTTTTGGATAAGTATTTTCCGCTTACAAGCTGCCCCAAGGCAAAAGTTGCTCTTTAAACAGAATTTGATTTTAAGGGCAAATTTACAATTATAATTAGCTGCAAGAGCAGCCAAACCCAGAGGGAGGCCTGCACTGAGGCCCTAAGTACAGTTCCTCATGGTCTGGCAGCAACACCATGGCAGCATATTCAAGACCCCCCGTCTTGTCACCTCCCCATAAGTAACACCCTCCAGACAGCTTGTGGTAGTGCTGACAGAGGGACTCCTGCGCTCCTAGAAGAGAGCAGAGCTGGGGACATTGGCTGGAAACAAGTATATAAATAAATAAAGCTTTTTAAAGCTGATCACAGAGGTGACTAAGCTCTCAAAGAAACTAGCAGCAAAGAGTAACTTGAAAAGCTACAAGGCTGAACCCCCTGTGTTTTCCCTTCCCCCAGCTCCTGCTTCAGCTTTGCCTGAAGTCTCTTTAAGTCAATTTATACACATAGCACTTCAAACTGGAGAAAAAAAAAAAAGGAAGCAAAAACCCAATCAATAAAATACAATAAAGCAGCCCTGAGAGACTTGTGGAGGAGTCAATTCTGAGAAGACAACACAATTTAAGCCCAAGATGAGCCAATCTCTACCTTAAAGGAGGATCTTGCAGAGAATGAGATGATACAGTAGCCCTGTAAGTATATTCAGCAGGAGCCAAAAAGTGAGAAGGAGGTTAAATAATTAGTGCCACTGGCACCAGCAACTTCAGCACCAGAAGAACTAAATAGAGATAGTCATTCTAATGAGCAGGAATTTTGCTTGGTTATGTTCCAATATTACCTCTTCCCAAAATACCATAGATTTTAACATTTAATATAATCAAGAAACAGAAACAAGCAGACAGTAAAAACAGTGCCTTCTTCCTGTAAGCTATAAACTGGAGCATTACTCAGGGCTGTGGCAAGATAATATGGGAAATTGAGTAGTTTGACCACATCCCCTAAGTGGGCTGACAACTTGGAGAGTCCAAATTGCAAGCACCTGGTGAAGTTGCACCCCCACAACAGCCTGCATCACACAAACAGTATGTTATATTCGGGTTAGGAGACGTTGTATCCAAATCCAATCACCATAACAGCCAAAAACTGTAATGGCATAAAGATAAACAGGAGATGCAGAACTGCAAGTCAAAACTCTCCGTGCTTGCGGTGCTGAGGACTCTGTCCATCCCTGCTTGCCCAAGTGACATTATAACCTGTTATGAGCACAAGTGGTTTAGATCTTTATGTGAAGGCATTGTATATACAGTAGAAGTTCAAAAGTAGACACTGAAAAATTAGAAAATTCAGCCTTTCTCAGGAACGAAAGACCTTTCTCAAAACCCATGCCTCCTTAATTTCATCAGAAACTGATGGTAATGACTTGCACTTGAATTTCCAGGTAGAAATACACAAGCATTAATAAAATCTCTCCTAGCTGCAACATCAGTAAAACCTTTCTCTCCAGACTCTCAGCCTGCTCTAAAAGAGCAGACTGGCCAGGGATCATAAACTGCCTTCCTGAAGCCATCATCACCTTCCATGTAGAAACATAACTTCTAAGACCACACAGCAATCCTCAGGCAGCTGCAGTTACTGCAGTTTTGTCAATATTTGGACAAAAGCTTCTTCCCTCACTCCATAAAAGGAGAGGGAAAGGGAGAGATGCTGGTATTATGGGTGGAAATAAAATAAAAGTTTCTCCTCCTTTCCTTAAACAGATGAAAGTCAAGCACCTAGACAAAGATTATCGCTGAAGAGTCAGGCTAGTGGATATACAATGCCATAAGAAGCTGAATAGCTTCCCTTGGAGCAGCTGGTGGGTGAACCCTGGGGCAGAGGTGACAAATAAAAACAACAGTGAGCTTTATGGAGTGTTCACATTAACCTCTGAGAAAACCCTAACAGGCTCCAAATTCTAAAAGAACTCATGCTCTTGCTTGTGCTTTCTGAGGATCCAAAGGGCAAAAATGTAGTTAATTCAAGTACAAAGACTAAATGATCCAAGGCTTTCTCCATTAGGATGAAAGTAGGTATGAATACCTACCTAGGTGCTAACAGTATGCAGGAATACTCTCCCTGAAGTCAAAGACTGCTCTTGGCACCAGCACTACAGCTTGCATTACATAAAGATGTTCTTAAGACATGATGAAGTGTCATTACCCAAAGATCAATACTGCTCAAATAATTACCAGCCAAACTTAGGAAAACCTGTCCCTCCACTGACAAGAAAATCTGGACAGTGGGATCTGCCTTAGAATAGAATTTTTCATGACAATTCAGTAAGAGTCCAAAAAATATATACCCTAGAAGGTATATATATAACTTCAGGGTTTTTTTTTTTCATGTTACAATCAGATTTTTCTTGTTAGCAAACAACACACTTTTCCAAAGACTAGAAAGGACACCCACCACATTAGACAAGAATCAAAACAAAACCTTTCATCTAGAGGAAAAGCTACATATGTAAGACGGCCAGCCCCAGCACCTTTGTGATGCAGATGACATTTGGACAATGCAGAATATAGGCCATGAAGTCTTGCCTGGCCACATCCTCTAACCTCCACAAACATGTCTTCTGTAACAGAGCAGCCTGCCACTTGGAAGTTAATTATTAGTATCCAAAGGCCTCCTTCTATTGCTCGTATTATATATGCAAGGCTCATCCCTTGGCAGAATCTAACATCTATTTTTTCCATTCTTGAAAATAAAGCTACATCAACAGGGCAAAGCCTGCAGTGCCATCTTCCTCCTCTCTGCCTACCACAGTCAGTGCCTCGGGCAGCACTGGAGAGAGTCAAGGATTACAATGAGAAGCACCATAACAGCTACAAGGCTAGCCCCAAGGATGTGCGTGTGTTGTCACGAGTGCAGGTTTGGGCACATCTGCCTAGGCTCTACGTCAGCGAAGCTACAAAGCTAGCATTTAGCCTGTTTCTTCAAATAGTCCATAGACATTAAACACATCCTGCATAGTATATGAAAATCAGGTATTTTTTCCACACCAAGTAATGCAGAATTTATACAGGAATGCTACACAGTTACCAAATGAGCATTCAAGCTACAGAAAAACAAAAATTGCACAGCTGAAGTCATCAAGCCATATTTTTAGCTGCAGACTTGTTAAACCCACATTCATTTGCCTCCACAAAAATATTTCATTCTCTTTGATTAACAAATCTTTCTTAAATGAGGTTCAGTCCTACACAAATGTAAAATGGATATGTGTTTTTTTTTAAAGCAGTGAAACTTATTTGCATTTCAGCACATCAGTATATCTATAGGACAACTCTAATGAAAGGCTCAGCTCTTCCAGATTATTTGGTCTCTATGTTGGTTTTGCTGGCACATATAAAGTTAACTTAAAAAAATGAAGGCAAACCAGGGATCCATAGGTAATCTAAGAAGCACAACATTCATGCTTGTTTATATCAGTATTTTCAGCTAGTACATATCCATAATTTATTTGCAAACAAATTAATTAATGTTTCAGCAGCTGTTTGCAGCCAGTCTGTGATCTAGTTTAAACAGAGATGACACTTATTTTTATTCCACATGGGCAATTTCGAGTACTCATAGATTATATTCTTACTATCAGTCCAAATGATAAAAGAGTAGTGAATCCTGAAACAGCATAGCTGACTTTATAAGATCAGTGCGCTTCCACATATCCAGTTATTCCCTAATGCCATCTTTCCTGTGTTATCTTTTAATTAAGGCTGCATAATGCTGGTTTATAAACAAATCTCTAAGTAAGATCAAAAACTGACATATTTTAAATGTTTTTCATTCTCTAGTTTGTGGTCTCTTGGGGGTGTTATTCTAAAATGTACATCTCTGTATGAAATGACTTTATTGCATTGTGTATAATGAAAAGAAATGTTTGAATATTGTTCTGTAACCTGACAACGAACAAACAAATGAAAGAACAAATGCTGGGTAGCGTAAAAGATAAGCTTAGTATACAGTAGGTAGATCACTGCAGAAAACATTAGTATACTTCATGATTTTATTTCTCATTTAGGAAAAAAAAAAAAAAAAAAAGACTACAAGGTACAAAATCCCCAAAGCCTCGGTAGGCTAAATTTCCTCCTTCTTCTTTGAACAGACTACACAGATTTTGTTGACTAATTGAGATCAATCCCAGTTGTAAGTCGCCTTGCTATCCTACAGCTTTAATTAAGCTACCGGAGGGAGTTGTTTATCAATTAACACTTGTTACAAATTATTAGTAATTATATGGACTTTGTGTATATACTTCAGCCAGTAAAGACTGAGCCATACTTCCTGTGACAGAAATTAATTCAGAGATAATGAATAATATTTTTCTTACAAAAAACAATCAGCACAAAAAATATGGAAATTAGATTGGTGTAGGAAGACCTCACGTAATCCATGGTATTACTTTTAAATAAGTGCAACAAATTTTGACATATCTTGTGCATAAAAGTAGGCAATTACACTAGTTGAAGTTAGTCAAACTTTTTAAACAATGGTAGCTTTCTTTAATGGGTTGCATACATTTCCTTTTTGAGTAACAAACATCTTAAATAAGGAACATTATGTAAAAGTTGATAATGTATTCAAACATTAAAGCTACCTATTGCTCTGTGCAGTACATTCTGTGATAATTTTAATTGGCTTAATTGAGATGCACAAGTCTGATTAATGTTTAATTCCTTTATATTAAAAAAGAGAGAGTCAAGTAGTTCGACATTTCTTCAATTATGTTAGATCTTTCTAGACTTCAAAGGAATGTTACAGTAGACAGCCAGATACTGGATGAACTGATTAAAGAATAAAGACTGCTCATTATAATCTAAGAGTACAAAATTGGTTTGTGTTGCCTTTGAAAGTTGAAATTAAGAGCAGTTGAGCTAAAATTCAAGCTACAGTAATTAACCCAATTTATAGCCATCTTTGCTTACCTGGTTGACTAAGATTAGTCATTTGAAACAATCCACTAGATTCACTGGTTCATTTATAATTCATTTTATGACCAATGAGATGTATTTTTCCCCTACTGAAACCTTAATTTGAGACACAGATTTAGTGCCTCTACTTAATTTGTTTTTAATTACTTAGGATAGAACCTTGCTAATTCACATTGATGAGTAGAGAGTCTGTTCAGTGATCAGTGATTTTTTTTTTTCCTATTTTTGAGTATATAAGAAGACCACAAAATACTTTGGCATAACAGAAGTGTTGCATTATAAAAACAAGTACCTTACAGTAAATTTTACATCAGTACCACAGTTGCTCTTTGCTAATACAGTTTACTGTCAAGCAGAAAGATACAGTCTGTTCCTGTAGGATGTGTGTGGATAAATAGAAACTACTGGGCACAAAAGGGATAACTGAACTTTTACTGTAACATTAAAGGAAGCAGCAGCAAGGTCTCTTTCTTTAGAACTAGCCTGTATTACCAGGAGTTTAAGTTTCTCTCTATTGGCAATAAACACTAAATCTACTGATTTTAGAAGATCTTGTTTTTTTTGACCACAATAGCAACATGAAAAGCAAAGGCACTGCGCTTGACTGAAGTCAGACTCACTGAGGTCTAAATTATTTGCTCTCTGCAATATTTCACTAAGAGGAAGAAAATAAAATAACCTAACAAATTTTATAATAATGAATTGGCTTATGAATAGAACTGCACTTAAATAATTCAGAAAATAGAATATGAGCACTAAAAAAGGAGTCAAAAAAGCAAAGAGGTAGCCTGTTTAGCCAACTGAAAGCAACTATCTGTTACAGAGTGTATTTGATAATCATGCTAATGATTTGATCAAGACTGCTATACACTTGGGCTTACATGAGAGCCCTACACACAGCAACAGGCATATGAGCTAAATGAAAACACCCCCATACTAACCAACAAGGTCTGCAAAATTGAAAGTAATAATAGAGGAATAGAAGCTTTTCATATGCAAACAGTACAGTGGCTAAGGGCATGCCAGAATGCAGTCAAAACCTTTGAATACAATATTTTTTGACAATACTTGTTAAATGTAACCGAACATGAAAAGATATCACAACACCAGATAGTTTCTCATCTTATGAAAACTCTCAGAGTTCTATTGACATTAGTTGAAGCAACGATAATTTTCATACTCCTAGAAGACTATGCCCAGCTGTTCATAGCATCTCACTAGTATGCTGTTACATTAGAGATATAATTGTAGCTAAGTGATGCCAACTGCCTATTCACCACAGAGAAGAGGGATTTTGTTTTTTCCCCTTTTCCACATTAAAGCAGAAGCTTATCACTCAGATACTGAAGTGGCCTCTTTCTGTAATACTGTATGGCCACTTTCTCTGGACTATCAGATTTATAATTAAGAAAAATTAAATGCAAACAATTATAACATCAAACCTGCAACCATTGACCCTGCCATTACAAATACTTAATTGAATTTGTATAGGAAGGCAAGTGCCAGCTACTATAACTCTTGAAAAGAAAGATAGCTTCATTTCTGAAGGATAATGAATCAGTACTGAAGCAGACTGACAGCCCCAAATCTTAACTATTGCAACAAAAAGACTACAGGACATGATTACTTAAATAAGGTGATCGGTACACCAGAGCTAGAAGGAGATATTTTTGACAGACAAATTACTCCAGGGAAGCTCTTTTTAACCTCTCTCTCTCTCAAAAAAAAAATTACTAGAACTTTGTCTTGTCTGTGTCGGTATACTGTAGCACTGAATCAGATTCAGGAACTAGCTGCTTCTGCTGGAACACTCTCTACCACATCACTGCATGGTGCTTGAATCTTTGGCTGGCAAGGCTGACAGCTACTCCTTCATGTTTCCACTGCTCATTGCAGCAGTGATGGATGCCACGTAACATACAATTCCACAGCCCATTGTTATGAAAGCATCCTCCTTCTCTGGTATCACAGAAAACAGGCACATTTTCTCCATATTTAGGGCTCTTCTTACAAGTTACGATAATCTGACATTTCCTGCCTTCTTTCAATAACATGGTTATTTTACCACCTCACTTGGGAGACAAGTAAGTTCCCCATACAGATTGATGATTTACATCTATAAAAGTAGTGATCAGGTGAAAGACTTCTCTTACCCAGTTATATTTTAACCCTGCACTGTGTAGTTCTGCAAATGGAATCTATGAAGGCTCTGAAAGCCTTTTCTCATAATAGCCGTTCTGTATGTGAAAGGAAAAGATTCTTCTCAGATTTTAATAAAGTGCTTGTATGGCATTTGTAATACCTTATTAGATCATATGGCCATGACAGGGTTTATATTTTTGCATAATACTCATTTCTTTGGATGAACTGCGCAAGTTAAGTATGGTAATCCACACTCTTGCCCTGTCAGCCTCTCCACTGGCCCAATCTCTCCTTCCCTTTATGTAACAAGAGCGATCTGGCCTTCACCACAACACCTGGCTTCAGATCTTAATTAAATTAAATTAAGCAGACCAAGGGGCACAGTGCTCACATGAGATCTCTGAGTACCAGGGGATAGCAAAAGTGTTGGTTAGTCCAGAGAAGGCATTCATCTTTCTGCAACAATGCTACAACCTGTCTTTAAGAAATTTCTCATGATGTCTCTTGGACATAAAGCAGAACATGAAGATATAAAGGATATTCGCCAACTGCAATTAAATAAAATAATTTACATTCTTATTCCTAAACCCTGAGTGTCAGTGTATCCTCTTAAAGAGATACCATCTTTCATCCTAGAGCCAGCTATATTTTTTTTGATGGGAGATATGCAATACAAAATTTTTAAGCACTGGGAATCCTTTGGAAGGTAAGATGCTATTTAATAAGTAAGCTGATCAACATCTACCTTTGTTTTGTCACTGCCTGATCTGCCAAATTACATGTTGCAAGAACAAAAGCAGCAGACAAACTTTCAGTACCATCCTATCTATTCTATATGTTCAGCAGATAATGGGAAGTGCTTGCAGCCATAGGAATGCTCACTTGGTTAATATGGTAGAGAACAAGCAGCTAGGCTACAAGTTCTGCACTCATCCACCTGCGGCAGGGAGCTCTAGCAGATTTCACATTTAATTGTGAAGTTTTCTTATCTGCTCAAAAATGTTCCTGAACTACACAGTACCTTTGAATTTTCATCGTTGGCTGAATCTGACAAAACTCTTGGTATCATATCTCTCTCTCACTCATCTTGAGCAGATCTTGTTACTGCAGATTAGAACTTGTTAAAGATTAATTCTTAAAGCATCCTCAAGCTTTCTTTTCCAACAAAGGAAACATCAATTATAGGCTCACACATAAACTTTGCCCCTATCTTGAATACTTGCTGCCCTTTATAAATCTTAGATTTCTTCCCCTTGTGTATGTTCAAAGGAGAGATTTTATTGCCTCCAGGGGTTGTTAAACTGATTGCAATACCACGTATTTAGAGCAGTTCAGTGGGAATTAAGCTGGTTCAATGCTGTCAGACCTAGAATATAGCTGTCAAATAGCATTACAAGTAAAACACCCTTGATAAGAAATAATGACCAAATGTCAATCTGTTTTTTACCAGCAGTACTACAGACTTAGCCTGCCAATGAAAAATACAATATTTTGCACATTACAGTAGCTATGCTTTAGTTAAGCTATACAGTAAAGGGTGTTTCAGTCTTTCAATTTAACTTATTTTTAAATGATACAGTTTGATCACAAAATGTCTCAGACCTACCTTGGGTTCAAAGCAGTAATGTTTAAAGTCATGCTTTAACCTCTCTCTCTCCTGTTAAAAAAAAGCATTAAAAATTAATTAATCATATTTCCTAAATGTTAGGCATAGAGAAATTAAAACAGCCAATTTGGCTTAGAGATCCATTATGCTGTTGCAGCATAAAGCTTCAAGTTCTGGATATCCATAACTTCACACTACAATACAACCCACTAGGGTACTGCTATTTTTCAGATTTATGAATTGTTTTTTTAATGACAGCATTATGTACAAAATTACTACATTTCTTATGATTTCTTTTGCAGATCCAAATATTTGTCACTTAAATGAGGAACTAACATGCAATAAGTATTCTAATACTTAAATACTATTCTTATTCTAATATGTAAATACTACTCTAGCACTTAAATCATCAGGTGATAATACATCATCTAAAAACGTGTACTCATTTTTATAGAGCTAAAAACATATGAAATTTTCATAAACAATGAGACTTTAAAACCTAAAATAAAATATCTAGACACAACTTCAGTTGCATTTATTGAAATGTGGTTCAAAATAACACGTGAAAACTTGGTTTAGATAAAGCAGGAGATATCTCAAAATGCCTGCAATGATTCTGGGGCACAGTTCCAGCCAAAACAAGTATTTTAAGATTTTGTCAATGAGGGATGGATGATATACAAAGAAAGAACAAGGGAAATCTAATGTAATGTCCTTCAAAAAGGCATTTTAAAACTGAGTATGGTATACAGTTCCTCGGAAACCGTTGATGAATGAATAAATAATGGAAGGAAGACAAAACACAATCCAAACTCCAAAGCACAGTAAGACCAAGTATGTGGAAACCAAATTACCCTTTCCATGGCATTCAAAGCAGGCACCTGTTGACAGCAATGAAAGCCCCAGCATATATATAATTAGTGCAATATGCTTAAAACAGTATTAACATTTTGACAGAAACATACAAAAATACTACAAAAGAAAATACAGAGGAATGTTAGTATTGTCTCCCAACTTAAATCTAAAAACTACTTTCCAACTCTGAAACACACAATCGGAGCACAGATGGCATCCTTGTTTACTACCTTCAAACTTGCACCTGACTTTTACATTTTGTAAACTTCTTGCCCCACATTTATTAATCCACTATGAAAGAAAGAAGCCAAATTAATAACTACCCGAGGAGAATCTGAAAGAAACTTGCAAACAACTGAAAGAGTGTGGTTTTAACTATGCATATAGAGGGCAAAGAGGACAAGACCGAGGAACCACCCCTACTCTGACAGCTTCAATTAGACTGTATAAAATCTGAACACACCTATACAATTCCTTGTCTTGAATGAACCTACATGATATGAAAGCTTACTCTCAAAATGGGTCAGAACATTTGTTCTAGAACCTTTTTTTTTTTTTTTTTTTTTTTTTTTTTTTTTTAAGACAACTTTTTTAGAACCAAAACAAGAGGATAANTTTTTTTGAAGCAGACCTGTTTCAGAACTAAAATCCACGGTAAAGCATGCTTGTTGCCAACTTCAGGCCCTGATCTTCACTATCAACCCAGGGCTTTGAGCCCAAAGTGCCCCCAAACTCATTACAGAGTAAAATGCAATACTAGTATCAGGCAGCAGCAGTAGTTAATCAGTACATTATAATCACTAAAATAAAAAAAATATATGTTCGAATATATTTGATGAAGTAAACTCTACTTTCTACACTAATGATCAACATTCATTATTAATGGCTAAAATACTGCAAGTGGTATTCCCTTTTGGATGAATTCATAAGAATTAACTTCCACTTACACTTGCATTTTTGCTTTAACACTTTTCCTGTTCCTCTTGTGAAATGTTTACAGTTTGAAACCAGTTACTGCTCCAGCATCAATGCCATTATTTCATAACTACACTTAAGGAATCACAGAGTGTCACCACTGGATAATATAATTCCACATTGTGGAGCCAAATGAGGCAAAGATGGGGCATTTATCCAACAATCAATCCAGAGCTGCAGGCAAGCCTCCCTTTCCTTTTTATTTCTTTAAATGAAGTGGGAGATATCTGAGCATGATTTTATTTTGTTTTCATTTCTACAAATCAGTATGCAGTCTGTAGTGATAGATTTTGGCACAAAACAGCACAAGCTTCTCACTATTGATACTGAAAAGCTGTCCTTTAATTGGCTTTGTAAATATTTTTTTTGTCTCCTGTTTGTTGCTGTTTTTTTTCCTGTTTTGCTTCCTGTTTCCTGTCTAAACTTCATAACCAGTTTAGACATTGCAGGTAAACTTTTCTAATTTATTTGTATTTTAATAAAGTTTTTCTCTTAATTGAAGTTTTTATATTCATTACTCATCATTAGGAAAGAGCACTAACCAATGCATCAAGTTGACAAAAATTATTTATCTTAATAAAAAACACTTGTATAAAAAATGGTTTGAACTTTATTTTAAAACTAGGCCTTTGCTGCCCTCTACCTGTCGATTTCCAGACTGTGGGAGAGGACAGAAAAACCAGAAGCATGCCCAAAGCCCCAGACTTTTCTCAGAATACTAAGAGCTCAATTGCATAACTTGTCTTGATCTCAAGCAGAAAAATCAAAGTCATATTTATTGTCTTCATTCATTTACTTTAATTGAGGGAATATTACAAAACTCTTCGGGAAAAAAAAAAAGAAAGAAAAAAAAAACTAGCAAACCAGCTCTTTTTCTTGTGATTAAACACAGAGTCACGACCACCATGGGAAGAATGATTTGTAAAGGCTTTCAATTATATTCAGCTGCAAGTAACAGCCTCAAAATCACTCATTCATTTAATCATCCATTACTGGGGCTACGAGTGTGACTTCCCTCAGGCTAAAGCCACCTTGTTTCTTTCCTGTTAAGTATTGTGTTCAGTGTATGCTGGACAAGACAACTGCCATGTTTCTACCTCTGCTTTCTCTCATAGGAGTACATAGGCCTTTTCCTTTTACAGACAGTATTCTTCACACTTTCTGGGTTTGTTTTGCTCTATTATGAAAGGCAAGATCTGCAAAAGAAAGAAGAGGGAATCAGTCTGAGCCCCTGCTTCAGCTGATTTTCTTTCTTATCTACTAAGAAGTGCTGAACACTGCAGTTGCAAACACTGAAACAAAAGATGAAGAAAACCTCTGTTCCTTACATTGCTTCTTCCATCAGGAATTCAACTCACATCTGTGATGAACACTTGTGGTGACTAGAGGATCAGCACAATCATCACAGCACAAATAATCAGAAGTTATTATTTAGATGGCAATGGAGTTCTACCCTTCCTTTTTAAACTTGTTGTTTGTTCATTGGTTTCTCTTAATGCCCACTTAATTAAAACATGAGAGGAAAGAAAACTTTTTAAGTCCTTAGTAGCCTATCCATCCTACCCTCTCTCTGAAGAGTGGTGAAAGCTTCCAATTAGTATATTCTATGTCCCCAGTTAGTTGCACAAAATAGGGAAACTGAGACCATGTCCTTAATATCATGGTGGTCAAAAACAAGCAGAATAGCCAAACTTCTTTTGTATAAAATAAAAAAATGAAGGAGACGACTTCCATCCCCTTGAATCTTACCTGAAGCTATCAGGCAAAAGTAGGCATACATGGAGTACTGTGGAGGTCCACTGCATTTTAATGAAGTCCTAAAATAAGACAGATTCCTCAAGCTACATGTACTGCACACTACAGCACACCAGGTGAAAGATTAGAGCATGTCATTTATTTTAAAACATTGTGAAATGTTTGCATCTAGAGAATACAAACATAAGCAAGATCCACTTTGTTAATTCCACTCTGGCTTCAAGCCAGTGTGAATGAAAACAGAGTATACCTTTTTAGGTATACCCTTGGTTTTATCTTCTGTAAAAAGCCCTCCCATCACACAGAAGGAGACCCCATTGATGGCTGTTCTAACAGGTTTTATGCCACTAACATTAACAACCTATCAAATCAGATTTTTACCAGAAGCAAGGAATCTGCACATAGAAAAAGTTATCTTTTGTTAGGGTTTAATAGCAAAACTTCTGAGAAGCTTGGCAGGAAGAGAGACAGCTCCTGCTCTGGACAGCTTATAAAAATGTAAGAAAAGCACATGCTATCCAGAGAGAGAGAAGGCCTTTTCTCAGTCGTGGTCTAGGCTCTGCTCTCTGGTGAAGCTAACAAATCAACGCTGATCATCTCAGGATTACAGCAGGCTCTGCTGCCTACCACCACAGAGGACAGAAAGCCTCCAGGAAGTTCACTTGGGATCTCATTTTGTTAACCACACTGTTGCACAGAAACTACACCAGCAGGCTCCATTATAAAACCTTAAGACAGGCAGCCACACAGACTCAGTAATTTGGACTTTGTGTTTTGGTTTGTTGTTTGGGTGGGGTTTTTCCATCTTGAGTTTGTTTTGCAGAAAAAACAAAACAACTGCCTTTTTTGTGAACTTCCCAGGGGAAAAAATAAAAAGTAAGGCTTTCAAGAGGAACTGAAAACAAGGTAATTTCACATGACACAAAATAATTTCTGAATGGAAAACTATGGAGTGCCACTTTGGAAACACATCAACTAGAACCTGAACGAGCACCTCTTTTGCTCAAACAAAAGGAGTCAAAGTAGTTAAATGAAAGTGTCGTCTTCAACAAAAGAACACAGGTACAAAGTAAGGCATTCTATTTAAACAGAAGTTCAGTGGTTATTAAGGTACAGTAATAAGGAAATATGTGATCCTGTGGTGGGCTTAAATCTCAAACTACTTTCAGCTGCTTTATGAACTGTTATAATTCCCTTATCCAAGTGAGAAGTTTAGCCATTATTAATTTAATTTCTGCAGAACATAAGTCTTTGGAAAAGCTAAATGAGAACCCTTGACCTCTATTCAGTTACTTTTAAAGCAACGCTTCCTTTTCATACCACCATATGCTCAAGCAGGTTACTGGAAGTAGAACTGTAATATTGCTGGGGAATATTGCTAGAGAAACATCTTGTAAACATTCCATATCTGTATACTTTTACAATAATGTTAAAAAAGGCCCAACAGCTTGTTTTCATGATAGCCTGCCAACAAAGCCCAAAATAATTTAAAACAAAAACAAATAAAAAAAAGACAGGCATTGACTGAAACTTCAGAAAAAAAAAATAAAAATCAAGCCCCCATGTAATTATTTTTTAATTAGGATTATTTTTAGGAAAAAGAACCCCAAAATAACCTGGGGGGGGATTATGGCCAACTTCCATTCAGAAAGATAATACGGGTCCCAGGAACTAAACGGTCAATCTCTTATACAAAGTGATTAGAGGTCTGAAATAAAATGGAAGCACTTGTGCAATCCTGCATTCTTGTTTTCCATTTTAAGTGTCTTATTTTAGTCACTTAAAATCTCAGGTACTAATTTCTACAATATGAAAGGTACACTGAAGTTGGAGCTATCTGTACTCAAGCGTTCAGTATCATAATTGATAATTGCATCTGGTCTAAATATAGTTTCTACATTAAAAAATAATAGGGAAAAAGTTTAAGAGTTCGAGAGCTGAAGAATGGATAGCTTTTATATGTTCTTTCAAAGATTAATACTTGCCTCTCTGTCCATAGTTAGGTTTCCAGTAACATTTATCATCTATTCAAAGGTTGGAAAAAAAATAGTAAATGAACAACGTGGGGGGGAAGCCCATTAGCGCTACAGAACATAACCTTACCACTTAGATGAGAAATTCAAGACCATGAGTGGTAAAACAAACATGATGGGGGAAAAGGAGTTAGGCAGAAGGGAAACTAAGTTGATCTTGATTTACAATACTGACATCAACCCACAAATTAGCATTTGATTAACATGGCTGAGATGTAGAAGGAACGATTACCATGAAGTTGAATCCCCACAATGTTCACAACTCTGCACATTCTTGATGGTATTCCAAAGATAAAATCTGGACCCTGCAGTACTCACATAACAGGGCTTCACTTGAGTACTAAAACTCTCTTCTCTTGAGTACTAAAGACGTGCAGAATAAAGCAAATGAAACCTATGAGTGAGCAAGATGAAAAGATGAGGGGTACCATTACAGCACCCTCCATGAGCTTGAGACGCAGAAGAGATTCTGAATAGAGCAAAAGACAAGAAAATATCCTGTCAAAGATGTAGGATTCAGCTGCCTCTGATTTCACCATGTTGCCTCCACATATTTCCAGGGAAATCAATTAAATATTTATGATATGGGGGAGAGGGAAAATTGAAGACTACAGCATCCAGACAACTATCAGGCAAAATTTACATTCTAAAAGCGACAATTTCTGTAAAGCAGGAAACTGTTGATTTCTGGTTGAAATAAGGCCTCTTTGCCAGAATAAAGCTTTTAGAAAAATATCCTGCTGCATTTAAAACTTGCTGGGTTAATTGTTGTCTTTTACATTTTAAAAGATCTTCTCATTTCAAAATTCTTGTCAATGTTTTTTGAAAACCATTCTGCATAGAGAAAAATGGTTTAGTTTGATAAAGTCTTTGTGAGCTTTGTTGGTAAAAAAAAACACAAATGAGAATCTGATTGTCTGGAAAAAAAATCTGTATTGGAAGCAACCTAGTCAAAATAAGGAAAGAGTTTCTGCAAATAGAACCATCTCTAGCATCCTAAAATCATACGGTCATGAATCTCCAGCTAAAACAAACCTCTTGAGAACAGCAAGGATAAAACAAAGACAAATTAATGTTGATGCAAAATTCATTTTAGCTAAGACTACATTAATTACATCATACATTTGCATAAGCATTGTAAACCCCTTACAGGCAGACCATATGAACGTCCATCTTCTCACCAAGCACTGTGCTTGGCTCTTACATAAAAGTAATAAGCAAACCACAGTGCTTTGGCACAAAACTGTGAAGATTATTTTAGATACACTTTCTTACTTTGTGCCTACTGAGTTTTGCAGCAACTAAGCAAGACTAAAGAGATGGTTAGAAAGAGATGAGGCATATTTCAAGCTCTTAAAGGAAATGTAATATATTTATTTAGATCATCCGATATCAAAAACCACTAAAATCCTATAGGTGCCTCCCTTAATTCAAACAGCCTACTGCAATTTAATAATCCTTAACTCTTTCAGTACAGATCCAAGTTTATTAGGGATGGATTTATATGCTTCCATATTCATTTTGGGCAACAAAATCCTTTGTATAAAGTAAAAATAGAGCCTCTATAAACACAGTCACTGAAGTTTTAAACATGATTTTCTCTCTTTGCCTTCCTGAACGCTCATCTGAGGAAGGACAGAATAAAGACCATAAACAGAGCTATCTTTACAGAGAAGAATGAAATACAAATCGGATATGACTTTACATTTCCATTGGTTTGTCCTCTGGAGTAAGCCACTCATTTGCTCTGACAGACCAGTGTCCCCTTGCCTTTCTGGAGGAGGTGGACAGAAGATTATCAGTTCTTAAAAATGTGCAAGAATCTAATATGAAATTATACATGAAAGGAAAAATACTTTTGTTTCATTAAAATGTTACCTTCATTTCTTTATGTATTATCTTTCATAGAGCACGCATGGTATTGTATTTCCTATAATACCAGAAAAACAATCTGTTTTGAAAGAGTAATGTTGATGAAGTGTCCAACACTCAAAGTTACTAAAACAGGCTGGGCACTGCCCTGGCTGTGCTGCAGTCAATGGGAGCTTTGCCATTGGCTTCAGTGCACTTCGGACTTCACACAGGGCTTTCTGCTTCCATCAAACACGTGACTGTTGTTTTTCAGTAAAATACTAAATATATATTTTTTCTGGCAAATAGCAAACCTCTGAAGCAGAAGCAGTTTAATCTGCTTTAAAGCTGCTGAAGAAAATAAAATTAGTCTGACAATTGTGTCAGCGTTAAATCTGCTTGGATAAGCCAAGTGTAATCAAAGGCTGATAGCATATGTGTAACACCTTGCATTTAAAAATAGCCCTTTACACTTCATTAATCTCAAAGTTTAAAACAGATGATGGAGGTTTATAAGAACATGAGTACTAGCTTTCAAGCAGACCCCTTCTAAATAATTTAAAGTAAGTGTCAATGTTCCTACAAAGATATCAAAGTTGCAAAAATAATATAGCTGAAATGAATATAGCTAGAGATTACAAGGAGATTGCAAGTCTGTAGGGCAGGGATCATCTTCTGTCTGTACTCTGAAATGCCTGCCAGGCTTTTGGGTGGTGTGAAAACACCGAGTATAAAGTAACATTTTCATGTAGCATGTGTAGCATAAAGGTCAATCAATCACATTTTTCAAACTATGTCTCTTTCTGTTATAACATCAATGTTGCTATTTCACAAGAGTATTTGGAAAACAGCTGTTATTTTAAAAAGTCAGTTTGCATTTTAATCAAATTGAATAAAAAGCCAGGAAATCCCTGAAATTAGAAAACCTATACAGCTGTCCTCTTCACCTCTATCCATTTGACATAGAAATGCAGATTGTGACTGCACTGTGCAGATCTGAGCAGTGAATGCAGCCTTACAGGGTGCTTAGATTTAGTCTATTTCTTCTCACTTAAAGTTGCATTATGCTAGACTTAAGGCATGCTTTATTTACATGCATTCAATCTCTAGTGGGAGTTTATATACTGTGCACTGGATAATTCTCTAAGTGAACAACAGTCCAGCATCGAGAAGAGTTTCATACAGAATACAAATAGAAAGCATTAGACGACTACCTCCCAGGGACAGCAAGTTCCCCAGGCTTACGTTGGGGATGAGGATTGGTCGATCTGCTCACCCTCAGGGGCTGTCTGGAATTATAGATCAGGGACCTTATTGTCATACCCCAGCTGCTGCACAAAGCCACTAGAAGAAAGGAGATTTACGAGTATTTCAGCGGCACTGAACCAGGGATACAGAAGCTATACAACTGGGAGTACAGTGGCTCTAAATCTGCAGGCATTATGCAAAAAGAAAATGCAGAGTTCGGCATCAAGGGAGCTCTCCCAGAGCAATAGGACATCTTTGTAAATTCTCTAAAGAATAAATTTAACAGTTATTAAAGAACAACACCCTGTTATTGCAGTCACTGAACTTTACATCACAAGGAAAGATGCAAGGGATTTTCAGAAAGACATCTGTCATTTAACAGTGACAGTGACCTCAGCACTGACGAGCAATTCAAATCCCCAGTGATGGAAACAAATTAACCCCTTGGTACATGGCAGGTTGAGAACTCCAGTACTAGGACTGCTGTACACTGTAACAGAACAGGCTAGAAAAGGTTTTATTTTCAGGCATGCAGTAGGCAGAATGGGGTATTTTTCTAAGATCGTAATTGGTGTACCTAAAAAACATTCATGAAATTATTTAACATCATGTAAATATTATGGATAGTCTTCAAAAGTTGCAAAGGAATTTCAGTGGCAGAAAACTGAAAAATCTTTATAATATAGTATTTAAGGACCACGTTCACAAGTAGAGAGGCTAGCATCCTTTATGCATACCCATTTCACAAGACAATGATGTTTTACCAACAGTATATTCAGTCATATCCAAAACTGGGATACTAGGGATCCTGCACAGTTATTTCACTAGTAACTGCTAGCAACACTGGCTTGCAGCCTGACCTGACCTCCTATACATAGTTCTCAGAAACCCATGGAGGAAAAAAAAAAAAAAAGAAAAAAGAAATCTGCCCATATGTTCTTTTCACTCAGCAGATGTTTGCAGAGGAAGAAGGATAGGCCATAGAGATTACTCCATCCCAATGACTCAAGTAGTGCCTGCGATACCCTTGGAGAGTAGGACTGTAAAAGTTCTAAAGAGTAATGGAGTAAGACGCTCTCATTTAAATGGAGCGCATCAACACTTGTGTCTATTTTTCTAAGTCAGTACAGCTGTTCTGCTCTTAATAATCTTTGACAAATACTCACTTAAATATGCAGTAGATTGTGTTCACCACTCCTCTTGCCACCATATAACCCATTCTGAAACCACACAGCAGTTCCCAACAGTGCTGACTTACCTTTATAGCTCTGGGTAAATAGAGAACCCTACAAACACAGTAACAGTTTGTTTGGAATACACATGATCCGGAGTCCAAGCGGAAGATATATGGGGTAAAAAGGAGTGAAGATGGCAAGTCTTCACTCAAGTCTTCATGTGCCTTCAAAGGCACATTTGGTATGAAGACTCAAATGTTTGACCTGCAATGGACCACAAATGCAAGCAGATTATTTATTTCTTGTTCTCCCATAACACTTGGCATTCTCCAACTGTGAATATTAAAAAACACACTTCTGCATACAGGCAGAACGTTGTTTTAAATCATAAAGAATCACAGGATAGCATGTAGTCTTGGGGTCTTGTTGAGAAGCCTTCTCATGTTTTTGCTTTGGCAGACTGTTGCTCCAGCTCACCCTCTAGATATTCATTCCTTTTCCAGTTGGCATCAGCTTAGAAGTACCAAAGCATGTGATGAGGAAAGCTTAGATTTGTAGAAATAGATCAAAAGCTCTTTTGTTTCAGATGTTGAACTTCAGTTTATACACACTTTTATTTATACAGAAATGCTTATGCATTGGCTAAGTGTGTTTAAAACCAGTCAAATCTGTTCAGAGACAGCCAAGTTGAGCTGCAGGGCTAAGTACAGTGATAGTTACTTTTAAATGTAAGTACAGGATGCAAGCCTAAAAACATAGGACAATTTTAATTTGTTTTTAGGTTATTTTCTAAACAGATGATAATGTTACTCATTTTTGTATTTAGATCACAACAAATTTTCAATGAAAATTTTCAATCAGGTTCACTAGCAACATTCTCATAAGAATTGAAGGACTTCATTGCAGGCTGTAGACCTCAGAATATGTGGGACTTACCAAGCCTTTCCTTGCTTTAAGCTGGGAGGAAGCATCTAGAAGACATCTCTGATGGTTACAGGCATTCCTTACAATAAGGTTTCTCCCTATAATCCTAAAAGCTGAGTGGGTGGGGCCTTCATTTAGCAGAAGGAAAAACAGTTGAAGAAAAGTTCTGGTTCCTCTTAGTGCTGCTTAAAAAGAGCAGAAGGTAATCCAGCATCTGAAAAATATTGGAAGATTACTTTGGCATTTAAAGAAAAGCTTGTTTTTTTTTGTTTGTTTTGTTTTTGTTTTAAAATCAAAGACTTGGCAGAAAACAGCAAGAAAGTGTATAGTTAATATCTCAGCAAGCTGAAAATTGATTTAATTTAGCCTTAATTGTATGCAATACAGAAAAAAACAAAGCAAGAGAATGTACAGGCACACTTCAACATTTTAATCCTTTGTGTATCATGGAAACAAGCTAAATACTGCATGAGTGTGATGCTAATGGTTCCACGGTTGTACAGTGTATTAAAAATATAAGTGTATATAAAAAGTCTAGTCCATTTCAGCTGGAAGACACATACAGTACATATATATTTACATATACATTTACATATACATCCAGTACATGTAAATTGCAAGGATTAGTACCCATATTTTTCTACTGTTATCTACTCACTACCTTGCAAGTTCAGCCCTAAACAAAACTTTTTCAACATTCCTGACAGTAAAAAGATGCAATTTCTAGTTCCAGAAAGAGTTGCATGCATTTCTTCAGCATGACGACTATGAACCACCACGTCATTAATCCATGTCCTGTAAAAGATTAAAAACACAGCAAGGTGTTTCCAACAGAAATAAAATAGTGTCAGTATCATTGTGCAGGTCAAAACCTCATAAATCTTATGCAAAAGTAAATCCTCACCTGAAACGTTCCAAGCAGTTTTGGCTACTCAGATCAGAGGTATCGTATCATATCTGCTGATTCCATTTAAGACACTAAAAAGAGCTCTACACTTCATGCTCTGGAACAGGATTACAGAAAGATCTTGCCTGTAATCTAGGACCACCTTTTTATTCCCAAAAGATGTTTTTAAACATCTGAAATACTTAACATCACCTAATGCCATTTTTCACCAACCACAAAATTTCTTACCAAGCCTCTTAATATTGGCTCCACGATAGGACCTATGCCCACCAGCTATCTAAACTCTGTCCAACTGCTTTCCCCAAGCCAACTGAATGTCCAGAGAAACACCATTAATAACCAGTTATCACTTGGAGTTTGAACCATCAACCGCTATATTTCAAGTCCAGTTTTCCCATCAATCTGTCATTTAATTCACCTGGTCTTTAGCAATGGAGGATACAACTGTGTTCCCAAATCATTTGCAGTCTTATGAGTTTGTATCACTTATAGTAGTCAACGTTCAAAAAAAAGGTTCTTCAGATACAGATCTAGGGAAAGGCATATGCCACTGAAACCAACACTGGTGAACAGTCAGGAAGTTGCCAATATAGAGCTGGTACCTTGTGAATGCAAAGGAAATTGGAAAAGTCTCTTCACAGGAATGTGTACATAAATATACCTGTATATTCCAGCAGGCACCTTCATCCAGAACTGCCTAAAACTGTGGGCTTTATTTCTGAGATTCTGAAAAACAAATGCAATCTCAACTTAGTTTGGAATAACTCAGTGGCTACACAGCTTACCAGGAATCTGTCATCTGGAATAGGGCAGCCTTCAATCTCTCCCTCTGAAATTATTTCCATAGCTTGTTATGGATGTAAGAAATTTCTTTCATTGAATCTGATGAAACATTATATACAAAAGGGAACCAGAGTTCCATTAAAAATTCCTTCTAAGTCTACAGAAAAAAAAAAAGCAATTACATCCATTATAGTTAACAGCTGCTTTAAAAAAAAAGGTCATTTAAGCTATCACTTAGTATACTTCAGTTAGAATTGACAGTGTATAGAAGAAATCAAATATACATTTTAGTTTACAAGTTAAATCAGGAATGCACAGAGTTCAAAGGTCCTGAGGTCATGCTGGATTTGACTACAGTTATAAAAGATAAAATACACTTGCAGAAATTTAGGCAGCATCTCAGTTCTCTTAACCATCACAAAAATTCTCATGCTAAAACTCTTGTCAGTTTCTAGAACACTGCTACAGTTTCCGTTAAACTGACTGGGAAGGGATCAGCATCATCCTCTTGTAGGGCAAGAGATCTACAAATAGAACACAAATAGATGAGTGACCACTTTGTAAAGCAGAAAGGAACTTATACCTTAAAAATATTACAAATATGAATCTTATTCCTAGTCTTAAACTGGGGAACAAGAGAATGAATGTTTAGAGATCTAGGAAGTACTTAGTTATTTTAAGCTTACATATCCAAAAGAAATACTGTTCAACCAGCTGCAGGCTTGACACATCTTTCAATCAACGCATGCTAACTAGTTTCAAGCTAATCTACTTAAAGGTATAACAATCAGGTCCACATCATGTAGTGTGTGGTTTGTGTTTTTTTTTAAATGGGAACTTATAAACCATGTAGGAAACAAGAGGTCAAGGCACAAAACTCAGTTTCCTCTCTCTTCCCTCACAATGTTTTATTGTCTGCTCTCCCAGCTACACTAAAATGCAACAGCTGAAAGACTACAAATACACATCATTCTTCAGAGCTGACCACCACTACTGGTCTTTCTGATGGCCTATTATCTAAACCAAGTACTCCTCCACAACACTTGCTCACTTTCCCTAATTCTACAATAGATCACCAAAAAAGCAAATTGGTTTATGTTTGAGGTGAGGAGTCTTAATTCTCTCTAACCTCTACCCACTCCCTGCATATACCACCTGTATACAGCGATAGTTACAAATTAACACAACTGTTCTCCAAAGGAGAGGTGCACAAATTACACATACGATGAGATTTTGAAAAAAGTTACCCATAATTGCTGCAAGAGATTGCGTAGTTACTTCTATTAAAGGTTACCACATTTAGGGAAAAGTGATGCAAATTACTTAGCTGTAGTTAGAAAAAGCTAAATCAAACATTTCCAGTTCTTGTTAGTCAAAAGCTAGATTAGAAGTAACTGAAAAACAAAAACAGTGCACTGATAAGTAATTTGTAAGACAGCCAACAGTAAATAGCATGTAAATATACTGAAAGCATGCTTCCCCAGGCATAGCATAAAGGCTACAGTACCACAAGTCTGTCCTGGTAGGTGTAGTCTGAATATATCAAAAAACAACAACAAAAAAGAAGTAACATGAGTTGCTAAGATGCAACTACAAGTTTTAAATAATCGTAGCATCAATCAAGATTTGATTCAAAACCAGTTTGGTAGTCAGCAGGGGGAAACACTTGAAATACTTAACTAGACACTTTAAACAGTAACATTTAAGCATTTTATTGCTACAAATTGGTACATCTTATCACAAAAAGCTACAAGGCGTACACATACTCTATTATACAGAGTGCAATGCAGTCCCCAAAACAGCCACACTCAACAGCACAATTTTTGAAGTTTACTCATTCTGTATAGAGAGGTAAATATGATAAGCTTATGCCATACAGCATTTAAAATATTTACCACCCCACAGACCAGCCTTTCTTTTCAATTGATTAGACCAAAAACTATTATATCCAACACACCAAAAAAATAGGATGCTTAAAAAAATATACAACACAATGTTTTAATCAGCTTTAACAGTCAGTTTGCTATAAAAAGCTCAACTAAAATAGTCTGAATTTCATTTTAAACAAAATCAGAAACACAGAGGAATTATATAAACAAGTTCTCCACAGAATGGAATGCATGCATAGGGTGGGGAATCTTCAACAACTCTCATTTGAGACCATTAAAGAGTCTTAGACACTTTAGAGCAGAAATAAAAAGCTGTTTTGCCCCCCCTAATCTGTTTTCATTTGTTTTCTTGCACTTAGTTATCTTCAGTGTGGTCTAAGGTGAAGTCAGTTTGCTCTTCAGTTTCTTCTTCCTCTTCTTCCTCCTCTTCTTCCTCACCTTCAGCTGGTTCATCAGCCTTGTCCTCTTCTTCTGTCTGCTGCTCCTGAGCCTGATCATTAATTTCAAAAGGATTTTCACCCTGGAGGAGAAAATTGAAAACAAACACTTTAAATATGTGTTCCAAACAAAACAAAATAATGTTTTATCATTTCAGTGACTGAAAAGGGCAGCCAGCAAGAAATGCTATGGTGTTTCATAGAGCTTTTTGGTTTTTTTTTCCTCTCAAAAAAAACTAACAGATTTCATTTAAAATTAGCAACATCTCATTTTTATACACACTGCAAATCAGGATCCCAATGAAGTGTTTTAATGAAAGCAGAAATGGGATTTAGAAAAAGCCAAAGCATGTTACCCACAAACTTCAGCATAACTTTGACACTCGGTAAATTAAAATTACATGGTTAAATTTCGGCACCTTTTTATTAAGAACTACAGCTGCTTTCTTTGCCCCCCACAATTCAAACCTAACCTGAACAGAAAATCTTGTTTTTCCTTATTCACATTATTCATTCTGAATAATTCTATCAAAAAGGCAAACCCTTAAGTAAATGAAAAAAAAATAAATCTAGAATTACATTGACTAGCCTGAAATTTATTCCACTGCTGATCTAGAAAAGTTGTCAAGCAGATTTCTCAGAGACTATTTTGAATACATTGACATTCTAGTTGCACATTTTTCGTCTATTTCATAGGATAATTCTGTGCAAGATGTACCTTTGCTTTCACTTGTTTCAGATATCTAAACACTATGAATAATCAATAATGAATAACAACATGAAGTATTAGGAACTTCTTTGCCACGGCCCTTTTCAAGTTCAAACATCTGATAGAGCAACTCTGATCTGAACACAGGACACCAATAACTAGCTACATTAGGATCATGTTTTCAATTGTGTCCAATGAACTCACTGGCTAATTGAAGCCATAGTTGCCTCACATAAACCCTATGAATAAGGCAGCATTTTAAACTTAAGCTATTAGTGTTTTGGTTTTTTTAGAAGTAGATTCTCAAAGGTAGAGTATCAGGCATATAGAAACTGGTATAATACCCTACCCAAGACCTATGAAAACAAGAAAACCCCAAATCTCTCAGTTAAAAATCAGGCCACTTTTTAGGTGATCTGCTACTCACACAAGCACCATGAGGCTACAGAACACCAAGGGCTATTTCACTCAATCTGTAACACTGTCCAACATTTAAATACCAAGGATATCTTATTAGCTCACTAAACTGGCTTGTGAAGGAAACATACTAAGAAGAGAGTGCCTGAACCAATTTAACTCCAGCATCAATGGAAAACATTGTGAAATAAAAAGATGAGCATCCAAACCTTACTTCAGCAGGTATTTGTGCAACTCCCCAAACTGTACTCATCTACTTTCCTTTCTGGATAGAAGTGAGAAAGACCTCCTGACTACAAAGCTTCTAGTGCTATCTTCCTTGGGCTCAAGCAAGTATTTGGGCACCACATTTGGGCACAGCAGTTGTTTTCTCCAAAGATGGACACAGAAATAAACTAAGTTAAGAATACTCCACTTGGGTAGCTTCAAATACACGCTCATCAGTAAACATGACAGAGTGAAAACAGGTACATTAAGATCTTTTGCTTTAAGAACTTTTAATGCTTTTCATTAGCATTAGCTTTTCTTTAGACAACAGTATTGTTTCCTAGTATAAGAACAAAAGGTGGGTTTTATCTGTAACAGATTCACAAGAATGTTAGAAGCACTTCTACAGATCTGATACAAAAGGAAAGATTGAAGTCCTCTCATGTCCAGGCTAGGTATGATGATGACTTGTAGCTAAAGAATGCACTTCTGAAGGACTATTTCCACACTCCTGCAGACAACTTCCAACTGTTCCTGACTCCTGGGGACAAGCTACAGAAAATTTTTACAGTTCATTCCTGTGAAAACAGCATGCAACTTCTGGCTAACCTAGTAGAACTGGATTCAGCACACTATTTCTAGTTGAACAGGTATCTATACAAGAATGACCAAAAAAAAAAAAAAGTTGTTTTCCCCTACTATTTTTTTTCCAAGAGAAAAATGCATTTCATGTTCTCAAACTAAGGCAAAAGTTACTGCCCTCAAGGGGAAGATCCTAATGACTGCATTCTTTTCTTCCAGTGATGTGGCATTTAACATATCCAACACAGAAACAACATTGACGCTAGTTGATCTTGACAGCCACACTGGTCCCATCTTCCCAGAGAGCTTAAAAATATATATATACACATATATAAAGCATAAGAACATAAGCAGCTAAGTATTTTATTCCCAAGAGATGCATCCTTTGAGCTCCTTGTCTCTAGAATATTTAAATTGTACAGAAAGCTTGAAACTGAACTGGTGTTTACAAGCAAAGTGTTCATGATTCAAGTGTCTCAGTATTTATTTGTAACAGGTCTAGTGAACCTGATACAAAAAGATACCAGTCTGCCTACCTCAGAGGTAAACTTTAGAATGCCTTCACTAATACATATGAACAAACAGTCCTAGGATATAGTGATAGATGATGTGAACCTCTATGATGCTTCTCTTGAGCAACATCCAAGCAGCTTTTATCATAGAGACTATTCTATCTACAAAGCTCTAAATGGTTCAAAAATAGAGATAGTCATAACTTCAAGTGATAACTTTTTGCCTGAGAGACGAGATGATTTTTTTTTCCCTTCCTCATTATACAGGAACTTGCTAGCGGTTCATAAAACTTCTAAAATGATTGATTCAGGGTGGCTAGCAGGTGTGGGTTTTGTTGTTGGTGGTGTTTTTTGTTGTTGTTGGTGTTTTGGTTGTTGTTGTTGCTGTTATTTTTCTTTTGAATGTGGATGTAGTAGAATAAGGACAAATAGGAGAAATGGAAGAACTTGAGAAAATAAAAAGCATACAAAGAACACATTGGAAACATAAGATGGTACCACAGAAGACCAACAATGTGGGAACAGATGGCTCTTTTGAAGAATGGCCAAGGTAAGAAAAAAAAATCCTTTCAAGGCTCTCTGCTCAATGTATCTATGATGAAGATCTCAAGAGATTAAGAAAAAAGATTCCTTGCATGCAAAGGACAAAATGTGAAAAATATGCTCTTTACATCAAGAACACAATTGGATTTTCAAACATAGGAATTCAAAAAAAACATGGAATATGATAGTGTAAAAGACAGTCATCAACACCATTAGGATCATAAAGGTAGGATACAAGTTTTGATAACTGGAAACATCTGTTCTGATACAGTAGTTTTCTGGAAACTGAATGGAGAAGTTTAGAACAGTGCATACACCAGCTCCAAAGCAACAGTACATGAAACAGAAGCATTTTGTGACAGAAGACATGATAGAGAAGATGACAGTTCTAACAGTGGGGTCCAGCAGAAGTCTGGAGGAATGGTACACATTATTATTCCAATACCAACAGACCCAAGGAAGCTGTGTTAGTAAATTAAGAAGGCCCCCTTAAGAAACACTATGCTCCACCATTAGGATTCTTGGTGCTCTCTTCATCTGCTGTGGCACTAGCAACTGCTGTCAAGTCCTCCCTAGAACTTTGTTTTTTTCTTTTCTTTGGTACCTCTAGTCACTGACTGACCAGTGGTGTAACAAAGATCAGACCCTCTATAAACCAAATAGAGCTCTTCTAAAGCCACATACTTTTATTTACTGAAGCAGTCTTCCTCAGAGGTGAGACGACATTAATTGCAAGTGACTTGGAGAGGGAAAAAAAACACCAAAAAAACACCCACACACAACACGTGAGGGATCACCTTAAGCCAAACCCATATAGATTATTGCATTTTCAAGGGACACCCACAGGCACCCTCAACATATAAAAAAAAAAAAAAACTTAAAAATTTCTTAACTCAATGAGAATTACTGGGGTGATTTTAACCTTTACACCTTTGCTACAGCTGATATGCCCAAGCCTACAGCACTAGCTGAAGGATTCAAGTTCAAGTTCAATCTATGCTTATTTCGCGTGTACAGGTTAATGCTATCAAGTCCGCATTTATTTCTTAAAAAGAAGATTACGCAGTGAAATCTGAAAATCTAAAGCTGACTTCATAATTACATGGCTACATACACAAATATTTGAAAATGTTTACAACTAAGAACAGTTTTCTGCTTTCCTTTTCAAAGTGCAAACTAGAAATACTTAGCTAAAAATGGAAGTCAAGGGTAGAACTACAGATTTAAATCTGTAAGCTTGTTTAAAACTGCTTTATTTCCTTCTGCTCTATTTCATTTTGCACATAGAGCAAACAACCGGTGGGATACTCTCCTAGTTGGAAAGAAGATTAAATCAAAGGACAGAAAAGGTTTTCCATTAATTGTTAGGTAGAGGAATAAGTCACATATAGAATGGTGTTTTGCTCAAAAGTGGCCAAGGACTCCCAAGACAGCAGTTATTGCTTGTCAGTTAGCTTAGTCCAGACCAGAAGTCATAGTCCACTCCCTCATTTTCAGTCAAACATTAGCCAGAGCCTTCAACCCCGGAAAATCTTATAAAATGCAAAAGGCAGCAAATATTCTCACAACTGCTCACCTGCTATTTGCCAGCCAATCAACCCAATGTATATTGATTTGCCATCCTCCAAACAGTTACTCAGTAGGTCCATGGGGCAACCAAAACTGGTTATGTAGAATCTTTCATAGAAAACAATGGGGAAGGTGGCTCCCAAATACTTGTTATGTGGTGAAGAGGTACATGACTATTAATGTTTGCAAAGTGTCATAGGGAAAGTTCTTTTTCTGTTGAGGCTAGTACTAACTCAACTTTTTTCAGATACACACCTCTTCTAGACCACACATTAAAAGAACAAACTTCCCAATTTTGCACAGAGAAATCCAGCAGTGTAAAATGAAAAGAAAAACATCTTTTTGCTCATGTTAAATTGTATCAACAGTCATCATAAAAAAAAAAAAATCAGAAGTTGTTAACTTGCAGTTTTGCTCTCCCTTTGTCAAAGATATTTGTGATGTTGATTGCCTGTCTTTGAGACTTGGTACAGATTTACTCAGCCTGCCAGGTCTCCCCTTCTCCAAATTTCTTCTTTCCACTCTGCATATGCAGCACACACAAAGCCTTCTTAAATAATGGTTTTTTTGTTTGTTTTTGTTTTGTTTTGTTTCCCCAAGCTTGTCTGCCCATCATCTCACGGCAACTGATTTTCAGCTGTAAGCAGAATTTCCTGCTCTCCTGGAAAACTGCAAATACATCTATCACATGCACTGGTTCATCATGTGCTGCATTAGACAACTGGGCTCCTTCAGTCTGCAGTTGATTATACGTTAGGATAAGTATGAGAGGGATTTGCATAACCAGAAGCTAGATACATCTCACTGAGCATGTGCTGCTAAAATTCAGGAAATACCAATAGCAAGCATTCTGAAAATGGCAGCGACCTCCTTGTGAAGACAATCTTCTTCAATTTTCCAACTGATGAATGGCACATTTCCAATCCCCTTTTCACCAAACCCCCACTAGGGGGCTGCAAGGGACAATGCACATGCATGCCAGGCCATAAGGAATACCAGCAGAGACAGCTGAAAATAGATTTAAATATTCTAAGCTGTGGTAGCTGGTCATTTGCCATCTTTTCTTAACAGATACAGAAGTGTTGTCTGAAATTGATTCATGCACACAATTGTACATAATTCTGCAGAACATGACTAAACTCAACCTCTTAAATTACAATTAAATACTGCATTGGCTCATATCTTGTCACATTTCTGCAACACAGCACTGCTTTTTCTGAAAGCATCTATTGGTTAGGCACAGGGAAAAGTATAAATCAACAACGTTACTACAGAAAGTCACACATCTGGCCCAGAAAAGGAAAAAATCATTTTGCCAAAATGAATTCACATATATTTCTCAAGCTGTGAATTTGCAACACAGGCTACCACGCCTTTTAAATTCTCTGATCATGACAACTAATGTTATAAGCTTCCATTTTTTGTACCCTGCCATGAATCCTAGAAATTCTATGAAATAAAATTAGACAAGTAGCGTGTACTGTACTTTAGAGTACAAAGTCACATGCAAGAACCTTTGCTTCTACACAAAGATTAACTCATTTGTAAAGTGTTTTGTACGCTACAATTAGTATTATGTGCAGAGTTAAAGACACTGCTGATGCTTTTCTAAAGCTTGATCTTATATAACTATCTGATATAAGATTGACCAGATATATGTATAAATGGTAAACCAAAAAAAGCTGGTAAATCTGAAGGTGGTCATTTTTTCTGCAAACATAAACTAAGTTATTTAAGACAATGACATGAGATTAGCAAAATACATTATAGTATATTCAATGTGCGAGCTACCTAGAAGGACGAAACAGGAGACAGAGCACTGAGGCTAAATTCATAGAATATCCTGAGTTTGAAGGGACCCACAAGGACCATTGAGTCCAACTCCTGGCTCTGCACAGGACCACACAAAGATCAGACCATATGTCTGAGAGCATCGTCCAAATGCTTCTTGAACTTTGACAGGTCTGGTGCTGCGACCGCTTCCCTGGGGAGACTGTTCCAGTGCCCAACCACCTCTCAGTGAAGAACGTTTTCCTAATATCCAACCTGAACCTCCTCTGACACAGCTTCATGCCATTCCCTTGGGTTCTATCACTGTTCACATGATGGAAGAAGTAGGGGTACCGCAAATGTTACAGACTGCGGCATTTCATTTTTCCTATTCACATCTTACCTTCACATACAGCTCGTACCGTGCCTTGACTATTGGATTATTCAAGATACTGGTAGCGGTAAGAACACTCTCCCTTTTTATTTGTTCTCTGTAGGCCTAGGAAACAGATTTTACAGTGAATAACTATTACACACCTATTCCAATTGTCACATATTTGAATTCATTAGTCTGTTTCTGTAAGGAAAATTGTGAAAGTAATAATGCATGAAATGCTCATTCTTGGCATTTAAGTCCTAACTGCATAATAAACTGAATTAAGTTTGATTGTGTTTATAGCTTGTTGCTTTAGTTTGATCAAAAGATATATTCAGGTCTTGCTTATATTATAAACTACATATAACCATGCACCCATCTACTCACAGTTAACTGTTCTCACCTACAGATAACATACATGCTCTTCCACCACAACCTACAGTTCATAATTAAAGAAGCTCATAAATAAACAAAACATTACTTCGTAAATCTTACTTACTATGACAACTGGGATTTTCTTCTATTCATGCTACACTTCTAATGTTGGTAGAAGGGTTGGAAGAGTATCATGAATTGTAACAGGATCCAATTCCATACTACTGCTAATTCCAAACTGCTCTCACTTTTCTTTGTATTAAAAGGATAATATCCAATCAAAAAGACACCAGTATTGTTAACTTGCTGGAAACATATGTATTATGTTTTACAATTTGAATAACAGTCTTTCTGACGCTTAATGGCAGGAGAAAAAATTCCCCTAAAATAAAAACTTCAAGTTATTCCTAGTAACCTTCTCAGAACTGACTATTGTCAGCTATCCGGCACGCCAACTTTTTATTCAATGTGGGTGTGTAAGTGCCAGCTACTTCATGAGACGTTACGTTTACGAAGAACAGTCTAGATTTCTAGAGAATAAATAGTGCTGATAAGAATTTAGAAGTTATTTACACTGAGTACCACAACACTTCTCACCTACTATGAGATTATGCTTTCCCACCCGCCCCCCTTTTTAAATAATATGCCATATCTTACTTGCTTTCCTTTTGTGTGATCAGGAGATTTTAAGTGCTGCTGAACAGAACTGTGTAATGCAGGAACATACACACTGCAAGCACTGCAGTGAACAGTCTCAACTTTCATCATATGGTCATCAGCAGTAACCCCTGTCAAAGAACATGCAACAAATCATTAACACAAAATGTGTTATTCCAGGGGAATGGGAGAGGGAATTGATTGTTTTACACCAGGAAGTTAGAGCTCTCAGTTGTTAAACATGTCAAACTGAACTGCAGGGGAATATACACACAAATTCAGGCATCAAAACTAGACTCGCTGAAGACACAGTTGAAAGAGAATTTTTTTGCTTGGATACTCCAATTCCTTCTCTCCACAGACTATGTATAAGACTCAGGTAATTATGTTTCATGCTTGAGGCTATGCTATATGAACACTTCACCTGCCTAAATAGAAGGAAATAAAAATGATACAAAATCATAAATTGAATGTGCAAAACGTCTGCTATTTAAAATCTACAATAACTGATATTCTTAAATAATATGCATTTTAATACTAGAAACAAACAAACCTTAAATTCCTCAGTTTTTCACCAAATTGGCTGAATTAATTTTACCCCTCATAAGAACACTTATTTCCTTGTCTCCCTATCCCTCAACACCAGGAAGAACTGTATGAATCCAATGTAAACTCTTTCAAGTTCAAATATTAGCATGCCAACAGAACATTTGATCATAAAGGCAAACAGGCCCTCCAGGACTTAAAAAGAGTACACAAAAAGAATTTGTGAGATTGTTAAGAGGTTGGCTATATCCATTTTTAAGTAGCTTTTAAAGTTTAAATTCAAATGAAGGCAAATATAATTATTGCCTAAAGTAAAGGGACTCCTAAGATGTCTTTTCTAGCCCTAGTGCATCTTTTGAAAGCTCTCAAGCAAAGGATAAAGCAGAGGGATATGGCACAAGAAGGTAGAGGGACACAAATGCCTCTAGAAAACTGCCTGTAGGGCAAACAAGTGGAAAAAAAAATCAAGGCCAAGATAAATGTTGGGTAGCCAAGGACTGAAAAGTGCTCAAAGTCCTCCTTTTGTCACAGCATCCCCCAAAAACACATCAACTATCCCAGTGATATCATCTTGCTCCTTGCCATCATATTGACCATTATCATCTTATTGCTTTATTAAATGCTCTCTTTCAATCTAACTGCACCCACCTGTTGCCATTCCTCATGGATTATACTGAATAAGACTGTGGCACAGCCTACATAATTCTATTTGTCAAGTACCTAGCAAAACATTATCTTGTTTTATGACAAGACTACCTGTGCAGCAAACATAAATAAGGTGTGCTATCTGCGACTGTGCTTACATTTCACATATCAAAAATTAATCAAGGAATACAAACCAGGTAGAGAAAACCTGTGGGAACTGATCTACATAGTATGCACTATCACATAAAGAGCATTACTCACCTTCCATTATATCTTTTTCAACAGCTTGAGCATTTTCTGTTTGGTTACTTGTCTGTTGCTTACGCATAGCTGTCTTCTTGAATTTATTCACCATACACTCCTACAGAGAATCAGAAAAAATTATAATATCTGATGTATGAGTGTTTATGTTCCAATAGCAACATGTAGATAAAATATTACTCAGAATAGCTGTTGCAATAGAGAGCAAAAATAAATAGCAATTAATTGTGCCTTTTTAAGGCACTACTTTTCATTGTAACTGGAAAAGATAACACTATTTTAATGACTCTGAATTTACCTCAACTTTCAATAATACATGCTGTGCCAAAAGATTTCTCCAAAAGGAATGATGATAAATTAAGATATTTTGAAGACTAAATGATACATTCTAATCACACTAATGTAAAAATATTATATAAATAAAAAAATACATTGTCTTACATGAAGAAACTCCATCACTACTTTGTCAAATTTGGTTTGCTTCTGGATATGATCCAATGTTTCCTGGTGAGCTGCACTCTCCAGATGGGACTCAATTTCTTTTTCCTCAAATGTTCGAAACTTGCAAAATGAGCAAGTAAATGCCATTCTAGCAAGAGAAATACAGTAAATAATATTACAATTAAAGATACATTCTTCCCTCTCTCCTCAAAACAATGAGGACTTGACAAACCTAATCAGAAAAGGAATAGGAAAAGTATTCTTAAAGAAGGCTAAGTGAAAAAAAAAAATCCAGTATTTTGCCATTATGAAGGATTCCTGCTACAAGAACCAAATACAAAAAGGCTAGTCAAACTAATAAGTTATCTATGCAGAAGAAAAACTACTAAAATCAGAAACTAGCTATTGTAAAGCCACATTATTCTGTACGTGTACCTATTAAAGATCTCCAATTTGTGTTACCTTTTGTAGTACTTCTCAGAATCAAGCCAGTCAATGATTTCCTAACTACAAATTGTCAAAAGAATTCACTCGAAGCTCATTTTCCATACAAAAAACAAAATCTTTATAAGGAAGTATGGCTTCCTCAGTATTACTGAGGCACTAATGCTATGATCGTATACTGTATTCACATAAAACAGAATAGTTTTGTACAGTGCTAACCAATAACTTGCTTGGCTGTGGAAAAACTGAATTAAGTTACAGAACTATCTACTTATTTTTGCTAGAAAATAGCTCATCATACATATAAAAACAGAATGAGGTCTATTTCTATCAGCTTACATCAACACGAATATAAATTTGTTTACCTGAAATATATACTTCAAAAGCAGTACCATTCTAAGCTGCTTCTCAAGTGCACACTAATGTACTTGTCAGGGAGAAGAGGTAAGTCATTTGTGCTTTTCCCAATACAGCAGGGTTTGAGTGAATCACAGAATGTTTTGAGTTGGAAGAAAGCTTAAAGATCATCTAATTCCAACCCCCTGCCATGGGCAGGGACACCTTCCACTAGACAGGTTGCTCAAAGCCCCATCCAACCTGGCCTTGAACACTTCCAGGGATGGGGCATCCACAGCTTCTCTGGGCAACCTGTTCCAGTGTCTCACCACCTTCATAGTCAAGAGTTTCTTCCAAATATCTAATCTAAACCTACCCTCTTTCAGCAGTTATCCCTTGTCCTATCACTACACTCCCTGATAAGGAGTCCCTCCCCATCTTTCCTGTAGGCCCCCTTCAAGACCTACAGGCCACTATACGGTTTCCCTGGAGCCTTCTCTTCTCTAGACTAAACAACCCCAACTCTCTCAGCCTGTCTTTTGTAGGAGAGGTGCTCCAGCCACCTGATGATCTTCGTGGCCCTCCTCTGGACCCACTCTAACAGGTTTCTGTATTTCGTATGCTGCGGGCCCCAAAGCTGAACATCCAGACTTTTAAGTCACAGGATTTGGATGCTGTTTATTTCTGCTTGTTTGTTTATTGGGTTTATTTTTCTTTTAAAATCAGTCCAAAAGGCCCTTCAGGAATGAAGGCATATTATTACAAAATAAGGATAAAGCAGAAGAAAACCACAGCACGAGACAGAAGTTGTAACACCAACCTGTATCCATCACCATATTTTTCACTGTTTTTTTCCCTTCTGCGCCTTTGCTTCTCTCTTCTGGCCTCAATTCGTCGCTTTTCCTCCTCTTCGCTTTTAACTTCTCCTTTGGCATCTTAACATACAAAAGGATTTTAAAGTGTTATGTTCCCCCAAAAAAATCCAGCTTTCCAGGCAAAGTATCTGTCTTCCCTGTCTCCTCCACAGACACCTTTTATATAATCACAAAAATGTAGAAAAAGACCCTACACCAACATGGTTCTAAGGCTTATTTAAATGCCACAGAAGTTTTCTTTTATTTTCCTCCATTACAGAAGACAAATTTAAACATCTGCTTCGAACAGGTAGGGGTCTAGATTACACTCAAAAGTAAAGAAATTCAGAGTTAAAGCAGATCCTACCCTGTTGTGCCTAGTTATGAAGGCCTTTCCAAGTAAGTGACAGGGAAAGGGCACAGGAAAAGGCACCAGCAAAGAACTTCATTAAATTATCATCTGGCATGTAAGTAAGAGTGCAAATAGGTAAGTGACTACAAAATAGTTTTGCAACATTAAAGACTTATAAGGACATAGATTTTTTGCATAAGGGTACTTATGTTTACCTTTCTTACTTCTGCTTTAAAAGCCTGTGGACAATGGGAAACAATTAGAATATTATTCAAAGAGTTGTTCTAGAGCAGGAAAAAGGGAATCACTTAATTTTTCTTTGCAGCTCAACCTCTGGAGAGAGGCCAGCCTCAATGAAATGTCTCCATCCAAACAGCAACAGAAAGGAACACACAGCAGCATAATGCAAATAAAATAGGACTTGTGAAAAGCTCTGTGGGTCTAGAAGTGTCACTGAGCACTGAGAACATTTCTAATGACAGCTTACCCTTCATTCCTGATTGACTAAGTCTTTTCATTTTGTAGAGTTTAAAAAATTCTGATCCCGACATTAAAAAAAAAAAAAAAAAAAAACTTTCGTATAGGAATTTTTCTCAATTAAAAAAAGGAGGAGGGGGGCAAATCAAAACCTACCCCTCAGTTCCCATTCTATGGAATAAAATGGCTTATATCTCAACCCTCAAGCTCAAAAAGTTAAGCACCCATTCTATTACAAGCTCAGGAAATAGAAGCCAGAGCCTACATATAAACTGGTACTCCCAGCGAGGCTCCCACTTTCCTTCAGTACACTTACACCAATTTTTAAAAAGTGGAAAAATCCACACAATTAAAAGAAATTCACCACATCGGGGTAAATAAGGGCCCAGAAGATAATTAGAATGCAGAAACACAATAACCATGTAAAGAAGAAAACACGCGATGGATGTTACAAACATGTTCTTCTCCGCAGCCTAAATTCATGAACACTGTTTAAAAAAAATGAGTCTTACTGTGCAATAATTATTAGAGGTCATACATATGGGTTTGCTAAATCTATTCATTCAAAGTCACACAGCTACAATATCTATAAAACCTTACCTGACAAAGCAAACTGACTTACCTCCAAAAGTCTGATACCCAAGATCATAAGCATCTCTTGTAAAGTCTTCATATATAACAACTGCACCGCTTGTGTCCACTTCAATTTCCTAAGTTAAATCCACAAATTTCATATGAAAAAAACACAATGCCATTCTAAATCCAGCAACCAACAGCATAAATTATTTCCACTAATTTGTTACTTGTTTTTTTTAAATCAAATATGACAACGGAAGAAAGTGAACTGAGTATCCACATAAGACTCAATGTACAACCACCTCAAGCTATGCATTTATCTTTAATACCTTGATTTCTTTACAAATTAATTTGATAGTCAAAATTCTCACTGCCTTCTACATAAACATTCTGACTTCCAATTCAGACTTTTAAATAATTCCTTGAGAATATGTTAATACCTCCACTCATCAGGAAGGAAAATAGCATTTCAGTCTCTTAACATGGAGCAAGGCTATATATGCTTAGTTTAATAATCACATTCTTGCATACTGTTGCAACTTATCTTTCTGTAGGTGGGAACTAATCTTTGCACCTTACCAGAGAACATCTGTTAACATTGATTCTCTTTTCATTTACTTTCTCCCCTTAAGATGACTTACGTCTCATCCATTCTCCCTCCTTGCTGTAATTTCCCTGTCATTTTGTACTTAATTTCTCAACCCACCCAAGCCACAGGTCATCAGTATGTGAAATCAAGTTGACTGCCTATGACAACATGAGAAGTATTCACATGACAGCTGTGTATTACAAGAATAGCTGGTAGGTCTACAAATACACTTTAAAATTCACTTTCCAGACTATCTGCACAAGCTATACCTTTCACTTGACAACAGTAAGATTTCACACTGCCACCAACATGAGACAGTTTCAAATAAAAAGGAAAAAAATCAATATACAAAAGCTTCCATAGTTAAGCGCTTAGTTTCTGTAACTCTAGGTTAATAATTATTTGTCTTAAGGTACACCATTCAAGTTGTTAAAGAATCAAACATTTTCCAGTTCTGAGAGTCTTTACCTCTATAGTAGAATCCTGGAAAGATGACTTCATGTCTATAAACATAAAATGAGGAAGAAATAAATAATACAAAATTGCTGTTTAATATTACTGTCAATTAATTTTAAAGCAGTAAGATATTCAGAAAAAAAATCAACTTATCCTGTACCTAACAGTCTACATCTGCAATTTATGTTATTTTAGTAACAACATTAAAAGTAAAATCGGGTATCCTTACAAATATAAACCAACCAGTCTTTTAGAAACAATCACTGGTATCTAACTCCACAAAACAAGAAAGTCACAGTCATGATTTTTTGAGATAGACGAGGCATTAAAAATGATAAAAAGACATTTTGAGATATACTGCATGTTGCGTGCATCCAGTTTTCTGTTCGTTGATACCCACTTTTTAAGTTTTCAACTACCTGATACTGTTTAGAGCATCTTTCAGTTCAAGTCTTAGAAAATTCTACCAAGCCACTCAAAAGTCTTTCCCCCCCACCCCTCTCAGAACCACAGAACAGGTTGATTAAAAGTGCATTCTAGTAGGCACAACCTACTCCGTTAACATAACTTCAATCTTATGTAGTATACATTGGTCCTTGGATCATGGAAATCAGTGAGTGGGAACAGGTAATGCACTAAAAGTGCTCTGTCTGAAGGTAGGTTAGAAAAGCAGAACCTACAAAATACTAAAGAGAGCTAAGAGAAGAGAACATTGACATGCAAGCCTTTTGAGATACCTGGATGTGTATTTTATACACCCATTTCACAACACCAAAGTTGGCGAGTCCAACAATATTACATTCCCTATATAAAATGCAAAGGAATATGCTCTATAAACCCACTTACTGAAAATTTTACAGCGTTCTTGAATTCAAAGCTAACATAACAGCTTTTTAAACACAAAATAGTGCAAGTAGGAATCACAAAATCAAAAAGTTTCTCCCCAGTCTGAGTATTTACCTCACTAACTTTGAGCTTAAGTAATTTTAAACATTTTTCAGGTGTGATTTGTAACCATACTATATAAAACACTGAAAACATAAGTCACTGAGAAAACTACAAACAAAAAACAAAATCTGACTGCTGTACATGCCATCCATAATACTTTACACTAAAGTTTATGTTGCCTCAAAACAACTAATTTATTCAAACCTTATTAGTGAATTTTCTGCCTTTGACTTTTGGCTGCAATATCAGAATTATTAGAGTTCCAGGACATCCTCCAGGAAACTAAAGAAATCAAGTGTCTCTAATACTTTGCAATTTATATCTCCAGTTCATCATCTTTACAGTTCTTCTCTTCACTAAAGAATTTCATTTACAAGAGCAACTCTGTCTTTCATCAATTGTTACAGAACAATTTTCACTGTTTTCTCATTTCACGTCCCCCTCTCTCTCCTTTCATCCACACCTTATGCCTTTATTTTAGCTGCACTACAGTTGATGCACTATTTTGTATATACATCAAAGTCTTTGGGCAACAGTGCCCAGTCTCATGCAAGGGCACATTTTAAGGTTTGTCAGGCATCACCCACTTAAGAGAAGCCAAAATCTGAAAATATTTTCAGTGGCAAGAATTTGCATCCATGCAGTATCATTATAAAATCTAGATGAAACAGTCCTCAGCAGTACATATTTAAACACATCAAAATACTCAATTTCATTCAGCAAATTATCTTTGCAGTAGAAGAACTAGAAGAGTAAATTCCAAAGGTCTGTTGTAGACTACTTCAAAAGTAGAAAATGAAAAGTTACAAAATAGCACATACAGCCTTTTTTCCGAATATTAGAACTAAATAATTCCTAACGAATAAAAAAAATAGTACTTTTAACTTTAAAATGTTGGCACTTATTACTTACTAGGTGATTTTTTCTGGGTCAGCTTCAAAATAGGTTTTGTCATTTTGGGTTTCTTGATGAACGTCCCACCAGGTTTGTTGTATGGCTGTGGTATCATTTTTCTTTTTATTCCTCTTGCAGCAACTGCTGCAGGACTGGGTTTGTTGTGATAGTCAACAACAATTCCAGGTCTGTGCATTCCTCCAAAGTCTCCCATATGCTGGAAATTTGCGAAATCAAGAAGAAGGTATTAGTATATGAAATCAGTAGAAATACAACAATTACTTGGCACAAGTGTTTATCTTACAATAAAACTGTAAACTAAATTCTGCATTCTGGAACAAAATGCAAGGGAAATTTAAGCTCACAGTTTTGATGTTTTGTGCAATGGCTTTGTGGGTGTTTGTCCAGTAGAATACATATGTATAAATCGTGTTTCTGCTTATTCAGAACCATTGTCCAGATGATGAACATGCCTGTCAAAGTTCATATCTCAGCCTAACATTTTTGCTCCTCTCTTCAGATTCTCTAGATGAATGACTTTTCCCTCGGTGAAAAAACAGAGCTAACCAAACCATTTTTTCCTACAGGGGAGAGGGAGAGAGGAAGAAAGAGAGAGAGGGAGGGAAGGAGGGAAGAAAGGACTTCTTTAATGCCAAATTAGCAGTGATTTGAAAACTGAATAAAGAAGGTTGTCCAGTGTGGAACAGTGATTAATTGAAAGAAGCTCAGTCTTTCTTTTACTTAATCATTCCAGGACGATGTGCAATAGTGAATTTGAAAGTTGGGCTTGGTGGGACTGATACAAAAAACACGTCAGCAACAGGAATGAAAATTCAGTTGAAAGAATAAATCTTTCTATTATTTCTGAAACGCTGTACAGACATTTGTGGACATCTGTTTATGAAAGCAACCTCTCTGAAGTCATGGAATGAGTAATCTGAAGAGGGAGAACTTAAGTAGCTGCATTTTTTTTTTCCAAAGCACCAACACATTTCTTAATATTAGCTCAATTATTTGATTAATAAAGGGCAAAAGAGAGCCCACTGACTGGATGGATGAATTGGATAAGCAGAAATATTTGCATCACCATGAGAAGAGAATTAGTATTACACTATCAAAAAGCATGAAAATAACTTCAAAATACTTTTCACAAAAAGCATACCTATTTTATTAGCAGATTTTAAATGACAGACTGAATGTATCAAAACAGGCACTTCTCTTAATCAGAAGTCCATGCACAAGATCTCCACGTTAATTTATTTAGTTGAGACAGTTATAGAACTACCTAGCATGTACATTTACATTGTATGTATATAAATTTGACATGAACTAGGCACTTGAATAATTTCAAGTACTTTCTTTTTTAAACAGTATCTATTAAAGGTGCAATGCATTTTAAATATGTTAAGCACTTTAGCCTTTATGTAATAAAGGATAATGTAAAAGACTAAAAACATAGATTTCAAAAGCAAAAATAAAACAGAAATAAGGCTACTTGGTCATAATTTTGCACAAAACTTTCAGATCCAAATGAGTTCTGAAAGGATGGCATCCGAGCTTAAGGATCAAACACTTTCAGTTTTACAAGCAGAGAAATATAAAGATTAGACTATTTCTAATACCATGCTACATGCTAGCTAGTAGCCATGTGCAAATCTGAGCTAAAATTTGAATATGGCAACTACAGTATTCAAGAATGCTGCAAAGTAGACCTTCTGAAACAAAACCACCAAACAATTAGGCACTTAAAAGACCCAGAAAAAAAAATAATCTTCATCTACACTTCAAGCTACAAACAAGTTGTATGGTTTAACATTAAAGAATTGCTTCCCAAAGAAATATGGCACACTTCAGAATTTTAAAAGGTAAGTTGCATCTAGAGGCACAGGCGGAAAAGCGTTCACTGAACTCTTTGCACTTAAAAAAAAATCAGAACTGGGATTATAAAACCAAGGTAAAGGGACACCATCAACTTAAAGTTAGTACTTCTGTCAGGATTATTTTTTATTCTCTTCTGTTGTATTTTTTCCCTAGCTTACTTAACATTAAGCATTAATTCTCCAGACTGTGATCTGTGATTTTGTGTACAGTTAATTTGGACATACAGTTTTTACATCCTACACTGGAAAGGAATCCACCAAAAAGGTGTTAGAACATACATCTGCAAAACAAAATGAATACAAGTCATAGGACTAGGCACATTACCTGGAACTTAATCTCACGTTTGTGAAAGAAATCGATTTCAAGTTGATGATGCCCCTTTAATCATGCTTTAATTTTAAATAAGAATCACTGTAACTGCTAACCACCTACCTTTGCAATTTCCTCCCCATCACTCTTTCAATACACAAGTCAGAGTAAGAATTAAGTTTAAAAGAAGACTTGATGTTTGATAAAGCATGCGTTGAACATATTAAAGAATTAGCTAAAGTTTTACCTTTACAGGAAACAAAAACTACTCTGGCATTCACAACCTGGGTTTTATTTTTTTTGCATATACATTGCACCTTTAACCTACTCAAAACTTCAAATAGCTTTGAATTAAACTTTTACAATATTCAAGAATTTCCCCACCAGCAACAAGGATGCTAGTGTTTACAAGGAAAAATGCAAGTCCTTTTAATCCCTTTTAGACCAAACCTATTACTTTTATCTTCGCCTTTCAAACAAAAGGAGAGATTTAACAAACCTTATCAACTAGTCTTCTATTACTCATTACTTTCAAAAGAGAGACAGACTGGGTTCTACTTGAAGACAGCTTCAAGGGGGTAAACAACATTGTCAACCATGATAGTTTGCTTGGACAAAAAAAAAAAAAATACACTGTACTGAACAGTGTATTAATTTTAAAGCAGTGGTCTTGAAAGGGTTTAAAAGAGTGTCTAGTGAAAAGAATCTGAAAAGATTCTGTACTTACTCCTCGGCCTCGGCCTCTGCCTGTTGATGGTCCTCCAAAAGCATCATAGTTTCTGCTTCCAAATCCACTTTCAGGATAAGCAGGCGTTCCTCTCCCCCGAGAGCCTACAGGTGCAGGCTTCATATGGGGTGAAGAAAAACTGCTGTAGGAAGAGTAACTCTCTCTTCCTCTGTCCTCCATAAACCCAGGCCTCAATTTTGAACGGGAGTAAGGTGCTTCCCAGCTAGACCCGCCCTGGTTTCTACCTCCGAAAGAGTCAAGGCTATTCCGGTAGGAGTTGTCAAATCGACCACCATAACTACCTCCGAAGCGGCTTTGTTCGGGTTCATTATAACCATAGCCAGATCTGTACAGATCTCGCCCACCCAGAGAAGACCCGGAGTCGTAAGACTCATAAGGTCCAAACCTGGAAAAGTTGCACAGTGAGGAGAAAAAAAAGTAAGCTTACTAATGTTATACATTTCAAAAAGACAAGTTATCAGTTGACATTTATCAACTAAAATCAATTTATTACTATACTGGTCTGTACAGTTGTGTTATTGTTTAATCTTGATTAGGGCTGGGCAAATGACACTATGACCAGATAGAAAGCTATCTGAGCCATTTTTGCTACAAACAATTCTAAAGTTCAGTATGCCTGAACTTTGTTTAATTAAAATTTTCAGCAACATTTACTAAAACATTATTAGAGCCCAGCCCTAGTCTCACGAAAATAATGACCTGCAGACATTCACAGCCTAGTCAAACTCTCCTTTCTTCAAAACCATGCCCTCATATTTTAACAGTTAAACAGCAGTTAAAAGGCGGCTTAGTTCTCAACCGAGAGGAAAAAAATCATTATTTTTTTTTAGTGGTACAGTTGTGAGTCTTAAACACCCCAGAATTCTAATTTTAAAGGAAAATATAAGTGCTCTTCCATTCATATTTATACTTTTTGGAAATCTTCCCTGTAATATTCAGTCTCCCAATCAGAGTTCATGACCTTCAACGTACATATATCTTTTCCTTGCAGACCGTTAAGTCTAGCAACTCAGGATTTTGAAAGTCTGTCTCAGTACACACACACAGTGGACACAAAAACAGTCCTTGAAATTTCTAAGTAGCGTAACAAGGAGCTGAAATCTTTAGCTATTTACTACAAGTCTGCTTTACTTTAGGGGGAGTCAGTTTGGAAATCATCAGTATTTGTAACCAGTTGGAAGGGAAGCACATTAGTGTCCCTGCAGGGTTATAATAGGTGATTTAGCGGGAGCTGGGAAACACAGCCCCTTGACTGATGAAATATAAACTAGAACAGACTCAAAGTTCTGCCTGGATCTATAGTAAATTGAATGCCTTCATTTTAAAATATATTAGTCTTGGAAGACCCAGAACTACACAGAAAATGCCACTATCTAAAGAAGGAGTCCATGCAGAATATTAACATTACATGGCAAGAGACATTTCCGTGTTCAAGCAGTCATTCAACCCCAATCATATGCAGATTACTGTGTGGTAGGTACAGCTCATTCCTGAATCTCTGCTCAGATATTTAAGTCAATCTTAATGTTCATCATTAAACAAATTATACTGAACTAAAACGTTTAACAGAACCGTGCAGCAAAACACAACATTTCTCCAGCCTCTCTAGTTAGTTCTGTCCTTGCCCAGTGGCACCACAGTGACTACAAACAAGAATCATACAGTAGTCTGGCTACAGCCAGACAAGAATTCAAGGGCGCACACGAGAAAACCATCAGATTATCTAAGTTTTCTTCACATTTTATTTCCTCCAAGATAGAATCACTACTCTGCAAAGCATGCTTCTTTGAATATGATATTAAAAGCTAAATCAAATCAGCTGTTCCCCACTGTTTTTATCTGAAAGAGCAACAGGAATAATATCCTAGCGTTAAATACACAACTTTAAGACCACTGCATCAGAAATTTATTTTTAGACCAATCCATCTTACAAAGCAGCCCAGAACATGCACACAATTTTGAGTATAATCAGTACCTGCCAAAGAAATAATCTGGACATGACTTTCAGATTCAATACCACGATCATTTGAGCACTACACATTCAAACCAAAGAGCACATACCCTAAATGTTCCTTGAAAACGGAATGTTGATAGATTCAGTCTAAGGCACTAAACCAGTTAGGTCTAGTCTGCTATGTCAGAAACAGTATGTCAGGCCAATCAGCTACAAATTACTAACCATTACCAAAAAAGAAAACTTTTTCCATTTTCAGTCAAAGACACATTGTTTCACTGTCAAACTTTTCCACAAAAACGCTGATTGTTACAACAATCTAGCTCTTAGGGTTTAAGATTTGCCAGTAGTTAATGAACATGAAGACTCAGAACAAAAGTGTTCATACAAAATCATAACAACATGCCTCAGGAACACTTAAGTTAGAAAACAGAACGATTTAAGTTTAAATCATATTTGATCAATTCTTGGGACAACTGAAGGATTATTTTACCTGTTACCACCACCACCACCTCCTCCGCCTCCACCTCCATGACTCTCCATCCCATAAGATTGGTTAAGGTAAGAGTCCATGGATCGTGGGCCACCATAGCCTCCATGCCCATAATCACGGTCCATGTCTAAAAAAGAGCAGAAAAATGTTTATAAAGAAAGCAAGCGAGAAATCTTATTAAGTAGTCTAGCTTAAATTCTTAAGTAAAATGTTTAATCTTTGCCACAGAGCTTACAAACAAAACACAAAACTGTCAGTTGCAAACCAATTTCAACACTGTGCTGAGGGAAGCCGTGTGTCCTTGTCATCATCCAAGAACCTCTTAATTGAAATCAAGATGACATTTTTGCCAGTTGCGGATAGGTCAGGATTATTGTTCCATCGGCTGGAATTCAGACGCAAGTTAAATTGAGAGAACTAAACGGAAAAGCCTGATGTAGAATATCAGAAGTCAGTGGAGAATTATGACCACTTCCTCCCTTCAACAACACACACAGTTCAGACACCTGGCTGTAACAATGCCACAAGAAACGTGCACATGTTGACAGAGCCACTGGTTCAAGGTTACAACCCACGTCACGCTGCAGTGCAGACACTGTATATAGGCTCCAGTCAAACAAAAGAATTTTCTCCATTCTAGCACCAACAAAAATCCACCAAAATCAGCACTGAGTTGCAGTTGACTAACTCCTCTAAGATGGTGGTATTTCATAGCTGAACTGATGTCACTTCATGACATCTTTGTGTCTTGTAAGGAAGTCTGGCAAAAGAACCAGATTTCTCCTCAACACTGCAAGTCCTATATAAAAGTTATGGTTAAAGTAGCCACGCATAAATTCAAAGCTCTAAGACAGTGATGTAGATCTGCATAATGAGTATGATCTTTCTGTAACATGTGTATGGTCTTTCTGTAACATGCACAATTTGCACTTCACCAGCATTCTACTGACCAAAACTGTTTCCCAGTACTGACCAACACTAATTTTGGGGTAATAGTAAGAAAGCCTGTCAAGCCAAGCCTCAGAGAAAAGGTAATGTAGAGAAGGAAAATCAGTGAACACAGAAAGAATACAAATATAAACACACAAAGACTTAGCCACTCTGACAAGAGAGAGTATTTTCTACATTTCAAAATTTCGAAGTTTAAACCATGAACTTTTCCAGAACAGGACAAAAAGCTCACTTGAAGTAATAAAAAAATTCCCGTTTAAAGAAACATAGTAATTCTGTGTGCATATCAGTTTCATGAAAATAACTGTAGTGAGGAAAATAAGTATATACACTATTTCCTGTTTGTAACTGCTTTTTGTTAGACCAGACAGCCATTGTAATTTAGTTTCTTACATCTGTCAACAAAGAAAACTCTGCAAATGGTACTTAGCTGAATATTTTACTGTTACAGATGTTCTTAGCAAGCCTGAACAGAATTTCCAACAAATTAAGAAAATGAAGACTTGATGGTTTGTTTGTCTGCTTGCTTTTTCCTTTTCGTGATCATAGGTACTTTCTAAAAGGTTGAGGACGGTACTTCTAAAACTTTGAAGTCACACTGCATGTTCCCATATTTGGAACTTACAATAAAGATCCAGCCAAGTAGAAAAACAGCTTTTCAAAAATACTAATCATGTAGCATCACACAATATCAATTTAAACTGTAAGATGTTACTCTTTAAGGAATTTGCTGAACCTTCTAATATAAGCATCTAGTATTTCTCTCTGGTGTGACTGATCTACCACCTAATCCAGGGGAATACCCTAAAGACTGCCTACATGAAGATGCAGGCCAGTAAGAAGAATAAGGCAGTCAATAAAAGGAACTTCAGAGCTTCGTGAAAATTAAGGTTAGCTGATCCTATAGTCAATCTCAGATCTTAAGTATTTTTTAAATGCAGTTTATCAAATCAAAGACACTGACATTCTGAAAACTGAAATATCTGACCTGAAAGGACCCCATAATTCACCTCAGTTTATCCTGCTCCCTATTATCTACAGGCCCTGAGATGGCACAGAAGTACGTTAGAAGTTGAACAGGTGAATCACTTCATTCAACGAGGAAGAACAGAACACGCTGTCAATATCACTGCCAGCACAATCTGATTCTATTACAGTGTATTAAGCAGTGACCAGTGCTAGTGGGGGGGGGGACACAACCAACTTTCACATTCACATGCAAAAGAACTCTTCCAAAAATGGTTTGAAGCGTAGTTTCAAAGTAAGTTTTTAGTCTAAAATTTTTAGCATGAAAGCAAATATTAAGATATGCTTTCCAAACTCAGGATAGCATCTGCTGTCTGCTTCTACTCAATACTCCCCTTACTCATCCAAGGTTCGTGTTATCTAGCATCAGCAGCCTTGCTGGAGTGCTATGCCAGTCCCTAAACCCTGAAGTCACTGCCTTCAGGACAGCACCTCCTGTTCCCTAACAGTGAGCAGCTTACTCCTCCTGCCTGGACTCACTGCACTGCATTTACCTATACTGTAATACACTCCTCTTGGAAAAAGGTTTGAGGGACATACAAAAAGTACAAAGAATTGAGAGAAAACTATTACCTGTGTAGTTTCCTACTGCACGAAACTGGAGGTAGTAAACAAAGCTTTCAAGAAAGCTAAAAAATGAACTGGATGCTTTTTCACAATAGATATGTAAGTCCCAGAACTGTTCTGTGACAAGAAGCTACTAAAAACTTAGATTTAAGAAAGGACTTGGACAAATCCACTGACAAGAAATTCAAAGGATGTCAAACACTAAGACTTCACTGTGGTTCAGAAAGTCTCTAAGCTATTAATCAGCCAAGGTACAAATATACCAAAGAAGTACTCGCACTATCCCTTCCGCATCCCCAAATGGACAGTGTGGCATACCGGATATTGGTGAGGCGGGAAACAGGCGTATCTTTGAGCTGACCTAACAGAGGTGCTTTTACCATCATCTTCCAACTTTATCATTAACTGTTCCAGATTGCTGAGCAGTAACCTACTGTCCCAACCACTGGCCTCCCACTCGGTCATTTTGCCAGCTGCAAACTTAACCAAAGACTTCATACACCATGCCCAGAGCTTGACAAAGATATTGCGTTCAAATAAGCGTAATACTTCTCCAGGCACTGAGCTTTTCTTTACTTTGAAAGTCTGTTCTCCAGATAGGCTTTATCCTAAAAGGGGAAAGGAGAAAAACGTACGAGAAGGCAGTAAATATTCACTGAATATAGATGAATAAGAATCGCTTGCACAGCTTTAATTATTACAGTCTCAAGGTATATAGCTAATTAGTTCACAAACCTGACAACCAACATCAAAATCCATTTGCACTGGCTTCTTTCACACTTTTGATTCTTCTTCTACTCACTAAAGCCAACCAGATGGACATGGAGCATAAAAAAAAGCTGTATCTGCACAGAACAATTTCCTCAGCCTACAGCCTGCTCCCTGCTATGCTGGCTCAGGCTGTCATCACTGGTGGAGATGCACAGAAGCTACCTGTGCAAACTACACAAACTAAATGTGAAAATCTTTCACATGCTAAGAGAACATGTACTTAAATGCTAGGAAAAAAGCAGCTGGGAATCTTATTGCAGTGCCCCAAACTGAAAACAATTTAGAAGTTTGGTACTTGGCTTCATTTAAGTTTAAAAAGTAACTGTTTAGCAAAGAAACCTTTGAAGAAGTATTGTATCTGTGTATCTATGAATACTTCAGAGAGGAAAAGAGGAGAAAAGATGTAGTTCGTAGTTGCTCCTGAAGTTTAAAAAGAAAGAGTAAATCTCTGAACTGATGAAGTCACTGACAAAGTATCTGAAACAAAGAGTTTGTTAGAGGAATAAATCAGGTTTTGGTATCTGCAGCCTTCTGCACAAATACAGAGTGGATGAATGAGCTGCTGAACTAAAGCACAGAAATAGAACAGAAAAGAACTATTCCATTTTCCATTTCCAAATCATATCTAAAGGTTCTTGGGGTAAGGGAGAAAAGTTATGACAAACAGGAAAAAAAATATACATTACCTCTAAAATCAATAAGAATAGGCCACTAAAAGAAGAGTTCAATTTACAAATTAAAATGTTAATGTATATGTATTCCTTATGTTTAACAACAACAAAAAAATGAAAGAAAAAAATGATCTAGTGGAGAGATCAATTAAAATAGCTGCAAGATGATATCTCATTATACAGCAAAGAAAAATCAGTTTTCCTTAGGAAGAGCACTAGGAAGTTAAACATGTAGTAGATAAGAATCAGGTTCCCTTGGTACAGAGGGCTCTGGGAGACACAGGTACTTTTAAAGAAAGCTTAAGATTAGACGACATTTAAAACATCCACAGCACAAAGAAGTGAAATAATTTCCAACAGTGTTATGTGCCATGGAGCACATAAGAAGGCTAGGAGGATGAAAGAAAGGAGAAAGATCTTACAGTAATGAATAATGAACAAAAAATGTAAAACTTCAGTAAAGCTTAATCTCAATACTCTTAAAACTATAAAAAAACAGAATTACAGGCTTGGAACGAGCTATATTTGCCTATAATATTTTTCATTTGTAATTCACAATGACTGCAACAAGCTCAAAGATCCATTGTGCAATAGTAAGCAGCGTTTTTTCCAGTAATATCACATTTTTCATAATGCCTATGCCTGCTTTAAGATCGCGACCTCGTCAACAGATAAAGACAACACATTATCGAGTCCCTTTCAAAACAAGGCACCAATCCAACAATGTAGATGAATTTCAGGATTTGCAGCAAAAGCCATCTTCCCTTACAGATTAAAAGGACAGTAGTTACAGTAATCAAAATATTAACATGAATATATTGTCACAAAATTTATTCTACAGGCCACGTCATCTGTGTCTCAAACCAAGTCATCAGCAAGGGACAATGGTGGAATCACAGCCGTCACCAGCCTTCCAACAAAAAGCATGCTTCGAACTGGCTAAAAATTTCCAACAGGAAGAACTTCGCCAAGAACTGGGCAAAGATGAAAACACTCAACATTCATCCTCTGTTGCCATCTACTGGACCCCTACAAAACAGCCTTTAGACCACTGTACAGAATCAGGGTAACACAAAGGTTCATTCATTACTTACTAATGTACATACAACACACAAACATTAATGTCAAACGTCTTAAGCTGCAAACATCATAATTAAATTTGTTTAGTAAATATAAATAACGTAAAACTTAATTACCACAAAGATTCTTACAGAGGTACATCAAAGTAATAGTTTAATTGTACAATGTATGTTTCATCATTTACTTCTCATAGAATGAGCCTGGATTCATTCTAATACTACTGTCATCAGACCTCAGAAAAGCAGGTTCTGGTTACTGACTACTGTTAATGCTCCAATAAGATATTTAAACTGCCACTTAAGAACCTTTTCTACTAAATATCTAAGGGACATTTAATTAGGAATCAATACAGAACATTAAAAAAGCAGATCCAGAGTTTTTAATTATTTATTTTACTGTGAAGAAAAATAAATCCAAAACAGTATTATTGGCAAAAGAGCTAAGACTCAAGGAGCGTATCATAAAAATGATTATATTGCAATCAAAGATACTTCTGTAATCCATGTTATTTCCACATAACTGCCAGCAAGTGTATGAAGAGATCCAATAGCAAACAGTTATTTGGTGACATCTGTAAATGAAGCTTAGGTACAGTTTATGGTAAAGATTTTATATTAATACATTAACATCCTTTTGGTACTTGTTTGCATGCTGGCAAGAGATGTCAAATAATTTCTTGAGTCTTGCTAAACTCATAACCTTATTCATCTTATAACAGTCTGTACTCTTTTCAGTTGTATGTGTTTGGTATTTTAATAGCATATAAACGAAAGCTAGCTTATGCTCTGTCACATTTGTTTTATACTTTCTATATCCCTTCCCAAACCCTTACTTAAAAGCAACTTAAAAAAAAAAAAATCTAGGTTCTACTTTTCCCATGCCTGTATAAGAGGGGGAAACATCCTCTAACCTCACTTCTACTGCTTTCTTTTCAATATAAGTAGCAGGAATCAAATATAGTAGTCCATAAGAAAACAAAATACTGATTTACGCAAAAAGCAACATCATAGGAAAAGTCTGTATTCCCTCCCATCCCCACTCCTTGAACATCTCATAATTTTGACCTGGAACGTGCAGGAGCTCATGTTGACATGCCCAAGATGAAAATCAAGTCTCACTCCCAGCCAGCTATAACTCCTCCAGAAAACAACATGTGCAGTCATACCACGTTATGTACTTTTAATAACCCTTTTTTTTTTTTTTTGTCAACACTGACTGTTCAGCCCCAACGCTTTTTACAGGTTAGACGTATTTATAGCTCATACCTGAGACTGACCCACTGGGCATGTTCACACCACAATGCATGGGGGTATCTGGGAATCTCCAATCTCTGTCTTCAGCTGGAGAGGATGGGTCAGTGAGAATGACTTAGTGCTTAGCAAGAGCTGGAGGGGAGAGACAGGGAGCCGCAACAAGAGGCGGCTCTCTCTCCTGTCGGATCTCCGGTCTCCTGACACGACCCCCTCACGGAGCTCACCCCG
>VXAA01006069.1:278657-294819 GCA_013399115.1 Anseranas semipalmata
GACAGCGCGGCCACGGCACGCGGCGATTGGCCCGAGCGCCGCGTCACGTGAGCAGCTCGGCCTGAGGGGAGAGGGGGCCCGGGCCGGCGGCAGCGCCGCGTGAAGCGCTGGCGCGGAGTGCCCGGATCGACGGGGTCACGAGGGAGGCTGCGCGGCGGCCATGTTAGGTGCTGGCAGGCGCCATTTTGCGTTATGGCATCGGGCCTTATCTCGCTTGAAGCCGCACCACGGTTATCAGTGGTGAAACAGCCGCGTCTTTGGCACACTTCTTTCCCTCCACACGCCCTTGGGCCCCGGTGAAAACATAGGGGCGACGGCAGAAAACGCTTCCCTCGGCACACGAGGACCAAAATCTGCCCTTACTCAGAGCTGGAAGTCAGGCAGTGCTTGGCAGGAGCGAGTCCCCGGGGTGGCCTCCCTGCAGCTCCACAGCAGTGGGGGGTGAGGAGCCTTGTCCTGTGGGCCGTGCCAGCCGCCAACAGGGGCTGCTGCTGCTTTGTGCAAACATATGGCTGTACCCATCACTTAAGCTGTATTTGGGAAGCAGCTTGGTGATGTTAAAAAACCATCAGCAAAGTACTTGCACTATCCCCTCAGCCCAGCTCCTGCAATGGCTGCACCACCCTCATGCCAACACTGGCCCTTTGGGCAGCCTCAGGGCCTTCCTGGGATGAGCATTGTGAATAGCTATGAATAGGCCTTGGTTTTACTCTTTTCCCCAAAATAGTGACCACAGCTAATCTTGTGCTGAAGCATAGTTCTCCTTGGGCAATAGAACTGTTATTTAAGCAGTATCCTCCCTGTAATACTCCCCTTTGATGAACCTAACACGTATTAACAGCAGTTCATCTGTGAATCCCAGCACAAGCTATTTTAGCTTCTGTAACAGGCTGCATTGAAACACTGAAACAGGCTCAAGGTAAACACAGACTTCACTTCAAGTTAGTTGTAAGACACCACTGCACTCCTCTCTGCAGCCAAAGATTTGAGGAAAAAACAGGCAGACATATCATCATGCAACAAAAAACAAAGTCCTTTGTGAGTCTCACATGCTGAGAAATGTTTCGTTCCTTATAGTTTATGTTTTATACATTCCTGGGAATGTGTAACACAGAATTCATGACACAGAATGTTTCATGTCTGACACAGAAAACCTCGGGATTTGGCTCTGAGGACAAGCTATAGGCACACTTACAGGTTGTAATAGTGGGCAAAGTCACTATCTCTTGATTTTTCATTTTGTCAGGGAAACAGGACGTCATTCTTTGGTAGCTGACAGGCTTAGATCAAAAACTGCCAATTTCTCTGCATCTGAAAAGTAATAAAAGCCTCGTTGTAGGAAAGGAAGATTCAACTCACTTAGGTACAGAGTCCAAGCTTTTTATTAAACTAAAACCTGAATCTGGCACAGCAGTCAGACATTTTCCCTCCCCAAGCTCTGGATGGCAGCAGATGCGAATGTACTTGAGTCATAGACTTTGGATACAGCTGAGTGAAGAACACTGTAGCCTGCAGATTTCCCTGCTAAACCTGAGCTCCCATTTCTCCCCCAGCATCACAGGAGAAATACATGCAGGGAAAATGGTTATTCCCTGCCAAAGAGAATCTTTCCTCTGGCCTCAGCACTGACTTCTCAGCCAAGAATACATTATGCTTGGGCAGAGCAGTGATTTCTAGGGCCAAACAGTCCACATATAGACTTGTTTGTGCACCCATCCCTTTAAACATGCACCCTTGTGCAGACCAGACAAGTTTCTTCCATTGAACATGAGGTTTACACAGAGGGAATTTTCCTGTACATTCAGGGTTGTATGTCTCATGTTTGCAACATAGCAGCCTCTTTTCTACAGCTTTTCTTGCTCTACTAGACACAGTGCTGTTCTGCCTGATCTGTGGTCTTGTGCCTGTGAACGGGAATGAGCAGATCAGTGTGTGGATGTACAGTACAAGCGATTTTGCTGGAGGGCACCTACAGCGAGTGCCATGGGCCATCCATCTCAGCAAGCCTGCCGAGGGCCTGCATGCCCCTTCACCACAACCTGGCACAAATGTTGTCTCTTCTCAGGAAACAACATATTTGAAGATTTTTCCCCATGCAAGAAAATGCATGGGCACAGCTGTATACATTTTGCTCTATGCAAAATAACATAAATGTGAGGAATTAAACAAATACATATATGTGCACAGAATCCAAATGCTATCCTAGGTAACAATTCAGCACAAATGTGGTGGGAATAAAATGATTTTTTCCAGGTGGCCCGAAACAATCAGCAGTCAAAACTAAAGTATCATCTCTGCTTGAGGAATTCCATGCGTGCTGCAGGATGAGTTGCTGAGGAATGCACTAAGTGGATTCTCACCCCTTTTCAGCACATCTGGCTGGGCCAAGTGAGATTGCTAATGAAAATGTTCTTGAATAAGCAGCTCTGAAGGGAGGAAACCATGCAGAATTGATAGATTTGTGATCACTGGAAGGATATCTGGCTAATGGTTATTCAAAATAAACGCAAAGATCCAGAAAACTTGATTCACCTGAATCAGTTACTCCTAAGACTATCAAAAGCGAATGATTTAGCTATTGAACTGGTACAAAACGTACTGAGGGATTCAACAGAAGAAACTCTCCAGTAAGGCTACACAACCCAAGGGGACTATTGCATAAATGAGGACAGGATTTAGAACAAGGTCCCTGAGAGGGAAATATTGGAATTGAACAGTAGACTGTTAAGATGATACAGGACTTATGAGATGTTCAGGAGAGAGGCCAAAGACAAGGAAGGAAGGAACGAAGGTAGGACCCAGAGAGGGGTGTAAGCATCAACCCTCATTTCCATGCACCTGGGCAACGTTTGATCTCCGGGGTCCTACAGTCCCCTACTTTCAGCTCCCCTTGACAATCATAGAACCCCAAAAGTCTTCCGCATTCCTGGTTGATGGGACCAGAGAGCATTTGCAGGATCTGATGCAAATTACTCAACAGTACTAAGCATTTGCAATGTCTGTGTAGATCTCCATAAATACCTCTGGACTCAAAAGGAGACCATATCTAGAAATCCAACACAACCAGTCCTAGACTTTGGATTTAATTCCAGGAGTCACTTTTAGATATATAAGGCTGGCCAAACTGTGTCCTGACAGACTGAGAATGGGGAGGAGCAGGACCAAGGCACCTAACGCTTCCCATGTGTAGGACTTGATGCCAAAAGAGGCATCTTCTTGTGACTCTCTCCACTATTCTGCTAAAGCACATTTGTTCTGTGACTAATCCATCAGCACATTTACTCATTAGAGCACCCTGGAAAATAAATGCAACAGGAGATGCAAAACAGTCAAGGAAAATTCAACAGGACATTAAGAGTAATAACTGCAAATCAAATTACAAGAACACATACTTCTCTCCTGCTAACTGCCAAGTGTCACAGGGTTAAACCTATATTATGGTATATTAAAAATCTGTCTACAAAAGCTTAGATGTAGTGCCTGAAGAAACCAATGATCATTGAAGTCAGCACAGACATTCATACAGACTTCAGGAAGCTCTGAATTGGGCCCATGCACATTATGCCAAGGTTACACATAAATTGTATGCAACCCCCAAATGTTATTATGAGAATTACTGCTATCTTGTAGGTCATTTCACCATCTGAGGAAGTTATTGACAACTAAGGTGATGTTATGGGGACAGCAGTCTGTCAAAGAGGGTACATGACAAAGAGAATATCTGATGATGAAAAATTTGTTCTAGTACCAAATAAGCACTCCTGACACCAGAGAGAGGAGGGGGTGCTTTTACATGCAACCCTGAAAACACATAGATATATTTGGGCTTTAAAAGTTATTGTCCAAGAACCAGAAGCTCAGGGAGAAGAAACTGGATCTGGGGGCAGACTGAGGCTACAGCAGGTATAAGGTACAATTCTTTGGATTCAATACAAAGAGGTCAGCAAAAGCGTATTATTTTAGACTTAATTATGATCAATGGCCCACTGTTGATTTGAGTCTTTTTAAAACAAAGGCTCCTTCTTTTCTCCCTGCAGGACTCCAAAAAGGAAAAATCTAAGCTAAGCAAAGCAAAACAAAATGGAGACATAAAAAGAGAAAGGGAACAGAACAGTATTGTACTTCATTTGTTCTTCATGGTCCAAAACATGAATATTTCAATTCAGTGCAGAATCTCCCTGTGCAATCCCATTCTGCTCTTGAACTCATGTTCTGCTGCTTCCTTGATTATTTTTTTTTATTATTATTTTTTGTAAATTCTTAAGAACAGTACAGGGATGAGAGAACAATCAGTGATTTATCCAAGCACCATTATTGTGAAATACAGTTCTTCTGTAGTTTGGTACTGTAACTACCCACACCCTCTCCTCCTCTTTCCAAATGCTGCGTTTTCTACTACCCTTTCATTTAAAGCATTGTCTAAAACCTGAGGAAATTGTGTAAAATGCTTATCAATTGCAGCTAACCGTGGTTAGCAACCAGGTACTAGCACTTGTGGAGACCTAATGCTAACAAATCCTCTGTATTTCAGTGCAGTGGAGTTGATCTAAATCTCATTGACAATACTGGGGGTGGGGGGTTGTTCTGGCCTTTGCTGAAAGCTGTCTGTCTCTTAACTCTGCTTAGAGGCATGAGGTTTAAACCTACAGGAGCACATCTCTACAACCTACCCAGTGCTGTTAAAACAGCATTCACAGCAGTGGAATATATTTATATACATATTAACATACATACTGACATGTGACATTTTCAGGAGCTGGCCTTCTTTGCAGTTCAGGACAATGGGGAATGGGACAGGAACATGAAAACCCCATTGATTCTTTCTAGAATACAAAATCTAATTCCCTTTGTTTCTTCTTAAATGTTAACACAGAAGCAGATCCTTCCATCTGAGCCTAGCTGAAGAACCATGGTAACCATCCAGAGCCACACTGATTTCAGTGGGCTCTAATGTCTGTCATCACAGCATAAATCAGAGCCATAATATGGTATTTCCAAAGCTGAAATATTATGGCTTCTGTATGCATATATTGTACAACACAAGCATAAAGAAGTCCCAAAATTCAGCAGGAGGGAGTGGAAACATCCTAATGCAGAAGCATCCTAATCATGTTATTCATTACCTACAGAAAAAAAAAAAAAAAAAAAAAAAAAAAAAAAAAAAAAACCAGAATATAGAAAAAAAGTCAACCAAACTTAACAAACTTCTTCATATAGCCCCTTTACAGGAAAGACTAGAAATTTCAGATGTGCCATAGCACAAACCTGCTGGAGCTCACGTGCTGCTATGGCCCCACTGGAGCCCCATCAGCCTCCCTCAAACAGCAGCGGGCACTCACCAGAAAGAGCTATTGCTGTGACTTTTGGGTCACAATGACACATAAATGTGAGGGTAGAAGAAGCCATTTCAGGCTTTGGTTTGATTTTGGCATGATTTCCGGCAGCTGTTTGGTTGGGAATAGAGGATACCAGCTCCATCATCACACATCCCTAGAGGAAAAAGGATCTTTGCAGAGCAACCTATTAGTAATTGGCAAATTATCAGCGAAGTGCTTAGTTTTCTTGCATACAAATACTTACAAGCAATTATACTTAGTGCTTTTTAGGTTTACAACTTGCTTTTCCTTTACACTCCCTGGAGGGCAGCTCTAGCATTCTCTAATCTTGCAGGAGAGTACTGCTGGAGGTGTGTAGGACTCAGCTGGGCTTTTGCCCTATATACTCCAAACTGGGCGACTCATAGGTGCCCTAAGCAAAGACAGAACTGGACTTGTCATTGCTCATTGCCTGTTCACTGTCAGCCACCCCACCGATGTCCTGGAGCACTTCAGTCAGTTGACTATTAACTCCCACGTTAGAAATGTCTGTCCCATACCCCCACCCATCCTTCCCCTGCCCTCCAAAAAAAAAAAAAAAAAAAAAAAAAAAAAAAAAAAAAACAAAAAAAAAAAAAAAAGAGAAGACACATAACTAACACAAACATATATATCCATTGTAAATGTTTTTCAAGCCTTCTGTACATGTATTTACATATCAGAAAGGGCACAAACCCAGTAACTTTTTCCTCTCAAGAAACTGCATTTAAGCAGATTTTATGCACAGTGCCTCACACACAAAGTGAGAAATAGCAATATGCCATTCACAGCAAGAGTTTATTCACACTGTTTTCCTAAAAAGTTTGACCAATGCATATATATTTGAACCACTTTTTAGACAGAAGCATATACAAGAAACTGTAAGGTTCCAAGAAGACAAAAACCATAAAGATAAGTAACACTTGCAGCAGTCAGACGGTTATCTCGGACTATGAAGGCATGTTTATACACATTCTCCTTTAAAATAAAAGTCACCATTAACTAAGATACTGTTACTGTGACTGAAGACAACAATGTTGAACACAAGAGACATGAAAGCGCATGTCTTCTAGTGAAAAAATAAATAACTGGGTGATTTTTGCATACAGCTCAAGTGGCTGAGACTTTTAAGGCCAAAGATCTTGGTCTCTAGTCCTCCTTGTGAATACGGGTTGTATAGACAAACCCATGGGTTTGTTGCAGAAAGAAAAAAGCGAGTATGAAGAGAACACCAGATGGGTGGGGACCTACTTCAGGCAACCGCCCCAAAGGGATCTGTTCAGAAACAGAAAACTCATTCCTGTCATGGGAAGAGAAGAAAACATACAGCAGGCTGCGGCGTTCAGTCTGACACCTGGCCTTCCCTCTCTGTACGTTTTGAGGCATGTGGTAACGTATTTGTTACTGCTATTTTGTAGGAAAATGTATAGAAGAGACCATAGCTCCTTTTCTTCTATGCTGCAACAAGCTTAGATTTTAGGTTGTAGGCTTCCCTACAATAATCATTTGAAAAGCTAAGAACTGCTCCTGCTCTGGTGCCTCCATCCTTGAAACTGCCTCGAATTCATGCAGAGTTTAAAAATAAGTAAAAAAAGTAAATAAAATTAAAGGTATATTTATTTGCACTTCCATGTCACTTCCCGAGGCTTTGCTCTTGGGCTTCATTCTTGAGCTTCTCTTTGTGACTTTGAGTGACATTTTTCTCACTTTTAACTTATCATTAGTATTGTTATTTAAAGCTCAGGTTTCCATGCTCTCTTTAGTCAGACTCCAGAGGTGTACAGCAAACAATAAGTATTACAAGATCTGTGATAAAATCACTAGAATGTCAACATACGGGTTGACATAACATTTCAGATATTTTTTCCTGAATTTCCCAGATAGTCTGTTTCAGGAACAATTTCCATGTGGCTCAATATATCCTGCCGTGAGAGTGCTCAGCATTTTTTTCATTAAGTTGTGTTATGCTTGTAAGTACTACTGAAGGAGCTGGTCTGCAGAAGGTATTTTCCCATAGTACAGGAAAGGAAAATTGTCATCTGCTTTTGCCAGATTTATGGCATAGTGTGTACCTAGTGGGATACAGTGAAACCTTCCTGTAACAGTTAATTTCCAGTAACCTGGAAATAAATTACTATAGGGGAATCAATACACGGTTTTGCAAAAACAAGGAACATGTGCAGAATCCTTTACAATGTGGAACAGAACTAAATGGCTGCAGTCTGCTTCTCACACTACGTGCATTCTACTTCCTATTCACTTCAAAGATAACAAAAATTTCAGCAAACACTTTACCTTTCAAGGCCCATAAAACCTGAATATACTGCACCTGTTTCTGGATCACCTTTTTCCACGCAGCATGTTTTCTACAATCAGAGAATTCAATGCTGAAAATGGGGCATCTCTGTGCTCTCCATTTGTTGTGCTTTGACTTATGTGCGCTGAGAAGCCTCACATCCAAGCGTGCTGGTCTCTGTGAAACACCTGATGGTAGCACGGTGTTAGCTCAATAACTGCATTATTAAGCCTGCTTTGGAGCCTTGCCCTGGCGACAGGGGCAGGTTTATTCACTGCAAAAGGTGGATGCCGTGCCAACTTCCGCCACCTTTCACAGCCTCCATGCGTCAGCAGCCAGAGCAGCAGCTCCCAGCGTGGCACGGAGACCCAGCCCATCAGCATGAGGACCGTGGTCTTTGTCAACACCTTCCCCACCATACCTGAGAGCACTTTGAAAGCAGCACTGGCTGCCTCCTAAAAATCCTGATGAACCGTGGATTTCCTTCAGCTCCATGCTCCAGAGCCGTGTGCCTCCTGGGCCAGCCTCACCGCCTGTGGTCCCACTCCAGGAGCACGCTAAGTGCAGATAACCTCCTCACACAGCTATTACAGGCCTGAATACAGATGCACAAAACACCTGTGCACCTCTGCACACACACACCTTTTTTGAGGGCTTTTTAAAATCTCACCCTGTCATCCAGTTTATGTGCAGTCACGAACAGCTGAATCAGCTCCTGCGAAAGGACCTTCAGAAAGGCAGAAGTGAGCATCAGGGGGGCAGGGGCTTCAAAGGCAGTTTTTCTCACCCGGTTTTGCTACCAAGGGGCACGTAAGAGGGAAAAAGGCCCTCAGGTAGCAGCACAAGCGTGAACTACACAACCAAGCACGCGCTGCTGCCACTGCGTCACTACAAGTGCCACTACACACCTCGTCCCTGAAGGCTGGAGATGGACACGTCGTGCGCAAAACCCAAAACTGGACCCCAGCGCTGTGGTCGTTCGCACCCACGTGCAAAGGCCCGCCTGAGCTCCCTCAGCGTCGAGGCTGCGGGCGAGATGGCTGCCTCACGAACCGATGGGGGCTAAACCAGCTCGCGCTTTAGCTTCGTATCTTGGATAAGGCAGAGAAAGGGAGTTTTCCTGTACTGTGCTTGTGGTGCAGGTGGTGTCAGTGCTTGTGAAGCTTGTAGTTCAGGTGGGGGTGCTAGCAGGCATTCGTATGCTTACATTGCCTTTTCAGCATATGACTACAAGCAATTTTAATTTACCCACCTAGAACAGGCTTTCAGTACTGCAGAAAAAAACAAATGTTTCCAATGTTGTTTCTGGAAACTTATATCGTTTTATTCCTTTCTCATTTCCTCTGGGCAACACCTCCGCTTTGCACAATTTCATTAAGATGTATAAACTCTCAAGATGTATACCAGGGGAAGGAAAGTGAAAGCTCCAATCACGGAATAAACAAAATACCAATTTCCGTCCAAGTCACACAAAAAAATTGCAGAATTCCTTGGCATGGGGAATCAGAGCCACCTTCCAGCAAGTGAAGGTGGGGTTCCTGTGTGTGCAGTCACAGTTGTGCCAGCAACATTATGAAGATGTTTTTACAGACACATGAAGTACAGAGAGTCTCAACACTCCTTGCTGACACCCATGCCACTGCTAGTTGGAGCAGCCAAATGAAAGGCAACACTGGACATCACCCTGCTTCGTGGTCGTCCTCTCCCTTGGCATATACATGCGCCTCAGGTGAAAAGGTCAGAGATCCACACATATTTATTCACATCACAGAAAACAGACCGGTGTTCAATGTGGGACAGGGTTGCTGAGGACATCAGCTGTAGGATGTGGGGCTTTGAATCACCTTCACATCTCCTCAGATTATATTCACCTCAGGATTTGAGCAAGGATAGAGAAAAAGAAAATTGAAGTTGCTTATGAAGTCATATAGCCCTGCCAGGCCTGATTCCTCGAGCAAATTAAAGACACTTGTATGCTGACCACAACAACCAAGGTGATGTCCCACCTGTCCAGGACCCATCCAGCCCAGTGAGGGCTGCACCAGAGCAACTGCCTCTGCACTGGCCTTCACTGTTGTCCTCCTCGAGGCAGCCACACAAGCTGCATTTAAAGCCAGTTCCCAGATGCCGTATGTCTCAAGAAGGGCATGGCTACATATCAGCGATTGTGGATATGGCCTTGTCAATTCCAGCTCTCAGATTAAATCGATATTCTCACCATCTAACTGCTGCATGGGAAATGAAAATGAATTGATGGTCTTGGACCTCTTCCCAGCAGGCTAGTGTTCACATCTCAACGCCACCACAGCAAATAGCATTAGCTGGCTCTCCTCTTAAAGCTTCTGCACAACACACAGAGAGGCTATAAAGAATGAACTGCCTTCTCAGCCTCGTGCCCAGCTTCTTCCTGCTCCTGGACTGGAGTACTCCTGGACCAGGGCAGGGCTGCGTGGCCAGCCACTTGCCGCTCATTCCCCGGCTGAACCAGATCGGCAAAGGCAGGGACAACACAAAGCTTTGACATCTTCTGGGCACAAGCACATTTCTTTGCCTTGTAAACTTTTATACCCAAATGGCACTGTAAGACCCAGATTCTGTACAGTATTTGTATTTGCTCTTGGCATGTCTTGGACAGTGAAAATCAATAACAGCAGTTTCACTTACAGGAGTTTAAAGGCACGGTGTTTGCCCAGTAAACACCACATACACAGAGTCCTTCATTTCCACAGAGAACTGCACAGAAGTATAAATATCAGGTACTTCTCCTGATATTAGAGCTTGTAAAAGGATATTCTGACAGAATCTGAAGGGCTGGATTGTGCAACTCTTACAACACTGAGCACCTACTTGCACAAACAGCCCATTGAGAAAGTCTGGCACAGAAATGTTCCCCACGAGTCTGTGGTTTCAATAAACCAGCAAATTAATTAATGAAGGATGGCAGCATCTCCAAAGAAACAGAGGTTTTGGCCCCAAATTTTGGAGGGCACCTTTTTCTGATAAACTTAGCATAAATGTACAGTAAAATCCTTTCAGGAAAAAAATCATCCCCATGGGACAATAGGGTGCTGCAGTAAAATGATTCCTCCGAATCAGTGGAAGTTTTGCATCAGATTTTAATAGGGAGGAAGGATCTAGCCAGACTCTTTACTCTTCCAAACTGGCAGCAGAAAAGAAGAAAAAGCGTTTATCAGAGTGATTTATTTCAGCAGCTCCAGGACAGCCTGTAGTTTCTTACAGGGAACCAATTGAAATTCAGAAATATATGAAAGACCAGTCCAAATGCCATATGTCCTTTAGTCCAACAAAGATGTTGTAGGCCACCGTCAACCTCACTGTGACAAAGAAATTTCTGCCAGAAAAAAAAAAAAAAAGACAAAAAAACAAGCCGCAGGGAAGAGAAAATAAAGACTGCGGAGATCGTTGTCAAACTTACAGCAGGTTGAAATAGGAGCTGCTGTGTACAATGGCTTGAGTGTGCAGTTTTCAAAAGAGGCATCTGGAAAAAACAAGCTTAGAATCACTTTGGATGTAAAACCAAAGGAATGGAAAATAAACATCTTGGGAACAGAAAAAATCCACTAAGAGGGAGCAGGGCAGAGGCAGCTCACCTCTCCACCCCAGCTATTGATCAGGCTCTGAGAAGCATCCCAGGTGTTTTGGAGGATGGCCTCAGTGGAGCTCATTTAACCCCATGTTTTATATGACAGAGCTTCAAAAACTCACCGGTGGAGAGGCAGAACAGCCCTGAGAACAGTCAGCATGTTGACCTGCAGGATTTCTTTGCTTTTTGTGGTGCATGAGGACTGATTCCAAGCTCCCTGTGATCTTAGCATTGATCTCACCAGCTGTACCTGAGATGGAGGAGCCAATTTTGGGCCCTGCTGTGTGCAGTGCTGGGGAGAGACCAGGTTTTAGACACAGAACCAGCGAAAGCCAACCACCGACCTTGCATCCCACGCCTCCTGCAGGTTCAGATGAGGGGCATGCCCCTGTCTTTGGCTCAGGTCACTCCCTGCACTATTGGGCTCCCACTGCCAAGACTGGAGAAGCAAACCGGAAGCAGTATTTAAAAAAGAGAGAGGGAAAGCAGCTGTTTCATGTGGTGGGCTGGTTTCAGAGCGGTGCCGAGCAGGGCAGAGCTGCAGGGGTATGGCAGGGGCCGCTCCACGCCCTGGGCTCCCAGCTCTGAGCCAGCCTGACCTGGGTGCAAGCCCTGCGGAGCCGGGCAGCACCGTGCTGCCAGCACCCGCTCTGCCGGAGGGCCCGGAGGGGAGGCAGAGCTGCTGCTCCAGGCCGGGGCTGCGCAGGGAGCGCTGTGGACGCCTGGGAGGTGCCTCCACTGCTTCAGCAGAGCGGAGCCGAGCCGCTGCCGGGCCGCGGCCTCCCTGAAGCAGGGCAGGAGCGCGCGGCCGGGGCTCGTACTGGCTCTGGGCCCGCCGCAGAGCAGCTCGGGCGGCACAGCCGAGGAGGTACCCATCTGGGCTGTAGCTCCTCTTCCCTTCAAGCAGACGGTGCCTCTGTGCCAACACTGTGGGCTGGTCTGGAAAAAGCAAAAGGGGGAATACGCTGTGGAAGGTGGAAGGAAGCAAGGCAGAGAATGACAGAGGGATTCGTTTTTATTTCAGGAAAAGTTATCACAAGCAGCCCCTCATGAGGCTGTTATGACGCAGGAATGTAAGTCCTGTCCACAGCTACCAACCACACACGGCACCGTGCCAGCCTGGCACCACACGCTGTACTTGCCTACTTGCCATGCATGCCAGGGGAGGAAGGATGCTCGCCCAGCACACAGCGGCTGCTTGCTTGCACCCGAGCGTTTTGTTGGAGAGGCTCCCGCTGCTGACAGCAGCCAAAGGAGGTGCTGCAGGTAACAGGAGAATCAGGACAAAAGCCAGGGCCATGCCCTGGCAGAGGTGGTTTCCATGTATGTAGTCATCCTCCCTGGGTTTCTCTCCTGCAAACTTCCCTTGCATCCTCTTGAGCCTACACAAACTCATAGCATCTCAGTGTCCTCTAGCAAGGAACTCCACAGCAGCAAACCTCTACAACAGCACTGCACCAAAAAACCTACGTCCGGTCTGCATTTGCCTGTGCATCCTTCAAGCTGCTCTGAACTCAAGTCTTGCACAGAGCTTATCACACTGCACAGGTTTTGCTAACGTTAGCAGCAGCCCTTCAGGCTTTCAGAAGCACTGCTTTGTAAACTAGCAAAACTGCAGCAATGCTGGATCTCCGAGGCCTCCTCCAAGCCAGCCCTTCTCAGTCCAGTGAGGACAGAGCAGCAGATTATGAGGCTAAAACACTCATTTTGGGACTCCCTGCATGGTCCCTTGCAGGCTGCTCACCGGCGCTTCACACCCCATGCCTGCTGCAGAGCTCCTCTGGGTGAGTCAGCAATTAGGAGCCTGTAATGAATGTTAAAAGCATTTAATTAAACGAATACATTCAGAGTTAAACATGTTGCTAAGGCTGATCAACATAAGCACAAAGCTAAACAAAGCCTCCCATACAAGGACCTCGCCTGGGTGGGAAGGTGACCTGAACGCCTTGCTCGGAAGGTGCACGTCCGTCTCCCTCTCACTGCGGGCACACTGGGTCCCCCACCCCGGCCCTGCCCATGCTGCTTGCCCCTGCGCTGGCCAGCTCTAGCCCGGCTGGCTCGGGTTTCCCTCTGAGCCCTCAGGCCCAAACGGAGGAGCACCTGCCCGGCCTCCCTGAGGACGAAGGGGGTCCAGCGGAGGAGATGCCAGCCTCGCGCTCACAACCGGCTGCGTTTCAGTTGGCTTGGCTGCACTGCAGGGAGCAGAAAGGTGGGTTTCAAACCACGGGGCAGCACTGTTGTCTACGTGATAATTTTACAGTCTTTTAATTACTTCAGAAAATGATTTAATTAAGGCCTTTCCTGTATAGTTCTAGTTCAAAACTGCATCCTGTCAGCTTTACTGGTCCTAAAGCAAGATGACATCCCTGCAAAAGCACTCACTATGGCTCCTTACGCGATGCCCGCATGGGCTCCCCGAGCTCACCTGTCGGCAGCAGAGGCACGGGACCACGGCGGTTTCCGAGCACCAGCACGTGGGGAAACCAGCCGTGCCCTGTGAGAACGCCGACCTTTGTGGAGAGACGGACACGGACTCGGCCATCGCATCAGCAGAAATAGCTTTGAAGGTTTGAGGAGCTTTCCCAAGCAGTAAGCATGTAAATTATTCACCCACAGCAGCGCTGGCTAGCAGGGACAGCACAGCCTCACACCTGCTTAACACACTCAATTTTAAAGCCAATTTACTGAAACAGATTTTAGGACAAAGCCTAGAAAAGCATCTTGTTCTCCTGGGGTCAGAGCATGCTGGCATTTTCTTAGATCTCGGCTACACATAAACATCTACAGTGACAGGGATCAATTTATGACTGAGTTTGTCTTTGTGTTTTGTTAAGTACATTTCCCAATTTTAATAGGTTAAAGCCTGAGGTCCTTGGAGGCATTCTGGTTTCCAGCTATCTATCTCGTGCATTACAGTCCTGCAAACCTGGGTATATACCCGGAGTCTCTGCTTGTGCAGCATTTTATATCCAACTACAGTGAGGAAAGAAGTCCACAATAAAATGCCCACAATAGATGAGCTTGGAGGCCACCACCCTCAGGTATGTCCCATGCACTGCAGAGAAGCTGAAGAAAAAAACCAAGTAGCAGTCACCTGCCCCTGAGCGAAGGCACTGAGGCATGCAGCACCCAGGTTCTCTTCCCTGCAAACCATCAGACCAAAGTCACATTGGAAAAAAAAAATCTGAGCCCCTCCCACAGGGGATGCTGGGCAGTCGGTGTAACAAGGGTCTCTGCAGGACCACCCAGCCCAGGGTAAGCAGGCAGGTTCACCAACAGAGGTGCACGATGGGTTTAGTGGCCCTACGCTGCTTGTCCCCAGGGAGGCCCCAGCTGAGGTCCTACTAGAGGCACCACTGAATTTGTCAGACTAAACCAGAGGATTTGCCCAAGCAACAGAAATGTAAAAACCCAAATAAAGATAAAATGAAAACCAGAATCTCAGGGTGCCCAGTGGTTGAGCTCGCCTTTAGGCAGGAGCAGCAGGCAGGATTTTGTACAGTCTTTCTAAAACTTCTGAAATTTCATGCTGGGAGGAGGATGCTCCACTTCTATAAGGACTGTTGATGCCTTTTTTTTTTTCTTCCTTATTCTGCCTTTCCTGCTGTTCTCATGACCCCCATCTTCCAAACCAAACGCATCACTCGGCACTACGTCACATCCAACAGCATTCTCTTTGCTGCAGCTAGGGACGCCATCTCACGTGGCGTCTCCCAGAGATGGCACGTTAGGAGGAGCGAGATCAATGCAGCAGCAGCGAGGAGCCTCCACAGGGCGCTGGCGGCAGCTGTGGCACCCCAGCCCTCTGCCAGCCCAGCTCTGCCGGGGCCGCTCCAGCAGCATGGCCCGGGGCCAGCCAGCCTGCCCCACGCCCGCAACGTTGGCTCCAGAGACACAGCAGGATGGCATTAGGGAAAAGGTCTTAAAAATCCTCCTCTAAAAACCACCTGAAGCAGCAGAACTACCCAGAACTGGTTACCAGAACAGCAACGTGTTCATGCATTTATTTCTAATGGCCTATGCAACCCAATCCCAATCCATGATTTCGTTGTTTATGGGCACAACATGTTCATTTCATGGGAACAGACCTGCTCTGTGCTGGAAGGCTTCCTGCAAGAGACTGTGGTGTTAATTTAGAAGATGGCATTCTTCCCAAACAGTCATTATTAAACCAATAACCCTACGTTACCTCCAGCATCAAGGGGCAACGTGATGTTGGAGGCAAGACAGAACAAAGGTCCTGGCTCTAGCAATTGTAAGAGAGCTTAGGGGCTGTTCTCTTGAGGGAAGGGAGAGATGCAGCCTGGCCCAACCCCAGCGCGTGTGGTTTTAACGACCCCCACTTCAGCTGTATTGTGTGGATGTGCACTGTTACAGAGCTGCCACTTCTGCACCCATGCCTGGCTGAATTACAGGAGCTATTTTCAGCATCTCTCTGCCAGAAGCAACATCTCCCATGACTTTTATCGTGGAATGGGTGCATGTTTGTAATCAGCCGGGAAAATCTGTTTCTGAGCTTAATTCTAGGGCCTTGTCCCTGCTACAGAAACAACTGCACTTAGTAACACAGCTTTCCCTCCCTTTAACAGCATGAGGAATGATTTGCTGTCCTGGGAAATTGGTCACAGCATAAGCCCTCAGGGTTTTGCAACATCAGTGCTTGATGCCTTTAGTTTAAGTGCTGAACACACTGTACAAGCACAAGTGGACAGCCTGAACCGGGAATGCTTCTGCTAAAATCACCAAGCGTTCAGGGAAACCTGTAAACTAACTGGTAGTCCATGCTGCAATTTGAACAATTCATAATGGTAGACAAGGGGTTAAAGCCAAGGTTAAAAACACTAAAAAATTTTTCTCAATTCTTTCGAGTCCGGTAAGAACTGCCTTTTAGCATGTTCCTTCAAAAAA